>OY740775.1:9559726-9765577 GCA_963513935.1 Aphrophora alni
TATGGTATATATATATATATATATATATATATATATATATATATATACATTAATAAAGGATTGTTATAGATTAAGGTAAATTACTGAATACATTCTAAAATAAACAATCCAGAATTCTCACCTAAGAATTGTGATTAAGAAATAGTATAATGACGCCCGAACTAGGATTACTAAAAACGCATTTCTACGCCCTATTAGGCACAACTAATGTGCATATTTGTTCTGCAAATATAATAATATGCATGCGTTTTTATAATTATACACCCTAAAACTTCAGCCATGCCTTGATCCAACAACAGGTATTTAATCCAGCATTTTAAGTCATTAATCGGACATTTTAAAACGCTGATTTTAATATAGATATTGATGCATAGAGAGTAAAAATCAAAATTCTATCCTAAAAATGGGGTTATACAATTCTTGAGTAACGTTCATACAGATAAATAACTTTTTTTTTGAAGATAGACGATTTTGTAAAGACTGTACGTACAACTAAAGTATAGAAATTACAATCCTTTACATCTGAATTTAGGAATAAATATGTTTTCCTTAATATATATGAGTAAGTAATCATGGGAGAGTCAGGTTACATGAATAGGTTAAAAGTATATGTTGAGAGAAGGAAGAGTTTAGAGACAACACACACTTTTCAGACGTAATAAACAAGAAAACTCAACCAACCGCTGAGACAAGAAACAACTTCAAACTTTAAAACAATTCCATTTATCTGTAGCACCATAAAGCAAATGATAGTTCCTTGGAAACATCAGAAATAATGCTCACTGAAAAAATAACTACTTTATTTGCAACAGTTTTGTTTATCACTTACAAGTATAAACAAAGAAGTCTCATTTTAAAACGTAGACAAGAAGTGTTTTCTTAAAAATCAAATTTAAAAGAATCTTATTTGTAAAATAATATTAGTAGAATTATAACGGAATAAACTTTTATAGCACGTGATTTCAATTAAGTTGTGCTACTCTAACTGTAGGTAGTATTTATGTTTGTCCTACTGTGTTTTTTATTTCAAAAGTTGAACAATTAAAAGTTGAATAACGATACAAAAACTAGTTAATACAATACATGGCTGTCATCATGATACTTACCCATCCCAACGTAATGCCATAAGAACATGTAAATGGAATACCAAAATTTGGTTATTTGGGTTTTGTAGGAAATGTTATATTTTTGTATTGATAGATAGATTAAGGGACAAACAGGATAAGTTTGTTTAAAAAAGTTGTTACTCAAGTATTCTGAGTAATATTAAATAATTTTTAATTGTGACGTCGGCGAGGTCATAATGGTTGTATATGTTTATTTTAAACTTGAGAAGTCAAGTATAGAAATTACATTTTAGACAACTACTTCCTTACTTTCATAGTAATAGAGATAAAATAAATCTGCTAATTTATTATGAAATTCAGTGTGTTATAAGTTGAATAACACATGACATGTTTTGTGACTATAGTCCCATGTATAATAAATTCATCTTCTATCCTATTTTTGTGGCCGCTTTTGGGCTTAAAATCAAATGACGACAACGTTGAGGACAGAGTTAAGTAAATCGAAAACCATTTCATCGGTTTCTTGAGGTCATAATAATAGAAGCGTCAATAGCAGTCAATTTGGAGGCCGAAATTTTTGAGTTTACCAAACTTAACTTGTACTTCATATAAGTGGTAAGTAAAAAAAATAAATAAATATCTTAACATCTGTTTTTAGAAGTATGGATATATTTTTTGTTCTCTATACAAAATACCTAACCTAACCTATGCGAAATCATGAAATATTTGCGTCATGATTTTATTATCCGACAAATATAAAGTATTGAAAAAAATATTATAAATATATTTTACAGGCAAACTTTCTTTTGGCTCAAATCATAGACTAAATAGACTACGCTTTTGGCAATTACACTACTGTATATACTTACAAGCTTTTGAGAATTTTCTTTAATAAAAATTGTTTTGTGATGTTTATATTTTGAAAATGCAGAGCAAGGAAGTTTCGTTATACCAAAACCTAATAATAAATATGTCAAGGGGTTCTAATTGTACTTTTATCTGTAATTTACAACGCGTTGTCCAAAGGTTTGGTTAGCATTACCTTATATATTGAAAACAGTGGTATTATATATTTTTAAAGGTTTGTTTAGGTATTATTTTGTTTTGTACATATACAGTTTTGTTTTTCATTTCTTGTTTCTGTTGTGAAATAAAATATTAAAAATTGCACATGCTTCATTTTAGCTTAGTGTATACCGACAGGATGTAAACAGTTCTTCTGGTATATATATATATATATATATATATATATATATATATATATATATATATATATATATATATATATATATATATATAAGTAAAATTAAAAGTAAACAAAAAACTACTGATAATGATATCGCCAATATCTTCATTTATTACAAACATATTCCTAGGACAATAAAAGAAATCAATTTATGAAAAAAATATAAATTAAATGTAAACATTGTGACCATCTGATTTTAGAAAATCAACAGTAATTTAACAAAGAGATCAATGGAAAACAAGATTAATTTACAGTTTACGCTAAAAACGTATTCATATCTGTTTAAACTGAGTGGTGTGAAGACCATTCTCAATATTTTTTAAATTAATTATTTCCTATAATAATTATGTATTTAAAAAAAAAATTTACAACAAGTTGGTATTAGAAGAAATTTATATATATTTACAAATCAGTAATATTACTGTATATTACTCATATATGAGTTAGTTTAAATAAATAAGAAAACGTAAAAAAACTTTAAGAGGTTTCGGGGTTAAAAAAAACAATAATTTTATTAAAATGATGCCATATGCATATTAAATATAGAATTCACAATCATTTAAAATTTTCATAAAAAATCACTCAATACACTTTGTGATTTTTGTTAGTTTTGTATTTATGGTTTCGAAAAATCAGCTACGTAAATAATAATATGAATTTTGCCTCTAGTGCTATACATGTGAATTAGTAAATGTTATAACTAACAGTAAAGAAACAAAAATTCTAAAATTTGATTCATTTTAGAGTATCCGTCTTAAATCGATATAAAATTCGAATTCAGCGCTCCACAATACTTCAATACTTTTAGGGTAAATAATATGGGACAACAATTCCCCTTTTAACTGGAGTAATTTTGGCGTTATGGGTTTTGAAACTTACAGTTTTATAATCGTTTTGACTAAAGCTCAAACTAGTTAGTGTTTATTTTTTAAAATATTTGTTTTGCTTTGACAGGTGGAAATACACGTGAAATTGTCTTAGCATACATCCGAGATATGGGAGTTGTATATCCAGAAGTTAGTGGAAGGGTACGTTTCCGTGAAGACATTCTATCCTCGCCTAGTTCACTGGTCACCATCTATATATATATCTCCTCTATTAGTACTAATAATATTTATATTTGTTCTAAAAATAACAATTCTAATCCAAGCCGTAAACTGACAAACTCTTAGCTGTATTAAAAACAATAAATAATTTAATCGGATTTATTTAAATTTTGTTTTTAGAGAAGTCAAGTTGTGAAAACCCAAAGTATTATTAAATATTAGCTGTATTCTCGTCGGATAACACAAGTATAATGAAAATCGTAGAAGTTTTTATAATGAAATATGAGTAGTAAGGATGAATAATATAAAATGTAAAATTTATTTAACTGAAACATCATTATTTGAATAAACCCAAACCAAAACATGACATAAAAGCTTATGTATATAATTTTGGATTCAACTTTTATAAAAGTTGAAACTCTTCAAAATGGGACCACCCAAGGAGAACAATGTTTAGTGAACTGAAAACTGAGAATTATTTGAAAATGTTAAGAGATAGATATTTATTTCTTATTGTAAGAATTTAAAATGTTTAAAATATTTTCAAGTAATTAACAAAGCTCTAAAAGGCTAAAATTCCCTTGGTTCAAAATTTTTCTCACTTGTTCATAGCACGTTAGCTGCCACGCCGACTCGATCGGGTCGGCACAGCTCATCTTGTTAGAAACATCGGCCGGCCCGATCGGGTCGGCTGCGAGATTTTATAGGGCTTAGGTAAATCGATCCGTGACGTTTAACAGTGGTCTTTGGGAACTTTTTAAAGAGTTATAATATTAGAACACAATACTAAAAATGTTATTGAATGTTAATTTCGTCAACACATTTTTTTAAATTTCAGTTATATACCGTCTGCTAATAGACGATATTTTGCCGACCGATCGGGTCGGTACATTTTATTTTAAAGTTTTGCATTATTTTAAATGCTGAAATATGAATAAAACTTGAATCTATTTGTAATTTTTTTGTTAGGAATGTAATAAATATAAAACCGTATATTGTCAGAATATTTTTAAATTTGGCAACACGTTATATGCTTATGCTAAATTATACTTTCAAATGAAATGAAGTTATTTATGGACAGTTAACATTACAAAAAGCAGTAACAGGTGTTTTGACATTAAAATGCGCGTATATAAACATGAGTACTACACATCTTAAATATAAAAGAAAATTTCAAGTCACATCGGAGAAAATAAAGCACACAATGTGAAAAAATACAACCTTACAGAAAAACTACCAGAGTTCAAAAGGATCTTGAAAATTTATATAAGTTCTTAAAACAATCTTTGCAAAGAAATGGTTTTCCAGGACACGTTTCACAAAATGTAGTGATCTTTTTGAGGTTCTTAGTTGTTTTTCGGTCTCCAGTTCGTGAAGCTCTTGCATAGCACACTTTACAGTTCTTCCGGGATTTTCCCTGAAAGTCGTAATGGAGTAGAGATGCTTATTCTTACTTTGAGAGTTTACCCCAACCTCTCAAACGAAATATACGCCAGTATGAACGTGCAACCAATCGGGCCGGCAAGTTTTTTTGTCAATCAATATTCGGTGAAAAAAATCGCGGCCGACCCGATAGGTAACAAATTTTTAAACCATTTATTTTAACAGTTTAAAGTATATATTGTTGTATTAGTGTATTATAAACACAATTAAAGTAAAAATATCAAAAAATAATTAACAGTAAAAGTTGGCATTACGCCGAACATTCGAAAATAGGCCGGTGGCAGCTAACGTGTTTTAAAAGGACGTACGAACATATATTTTTTTTAATGATAAAAATGGACAAAATGGGATCACCTGAGGAGTACAATATTTAGTGAACTAAAAACTTAGAATTATTTTAAAATATTAGGAGATAGACATTTATATCTTATTGTATGAATTTAAAAAGTATTAACTTATCTAAGTAATTAAGGATGCTCACTTGTTCTTAAAAGTACGTACGAATATATAAACGTACGTACTTGTCCTTTTTATCATACCGTATTTAATATATGTATATACCGTATTTATGTGTATATATTAAATACGGTATGATAAAAAGGACTAAATATGTGATTACCCAAAGAGTACAATGTTTAGTGAAGTAAAAACTGAGAATTATGTAAAAATGTTAAGTGATAGACATTTATTTCTTATTGTATATATTTAAAAAATATCCAAATATATAAGCAATCCTTTTAACAGGCTTAAATTCCCTTAGTTCAAAATATTCCTCACTTGTTCTTAAAAGTACGTACGTATATATATTTTTTTAAATATAATAAAAAGGATAATATTGATTTTTTAAAATACATGGTTTTTATGATGTAGATTATTCAATCAAAGTTTATTTTATTTATTTTACTTACACTTTGTCACAGTGATGTGGATGAGAACAATGGTCTTTCACTACTTTATTGAAACAAATATCGTTATTATAGAGCTACATTCCAAAAATTTGGCTTTTAATGTACGTTTCTCCCGAATAATAGTAAATTCTGATTATGCAGACATTATTCTTATTTATTAAAATTTGTACTGAAAAGTTTCGAAGAATTCTTGTATGCAATTAAATATTTTATATAGTTTATTCTCATAAACGTAAAATATAACATTTGTAGATGAAAATATATTAGTGCCTGCTGTAAAACTATAAATATCTGATTTTTTAAATTATTTATAAAACTGTAGATCAACGTTACTCAAATAAGTCACTATTTCATAAATATCATATATATATATATATATATATATATATATATATATATATATATATATATATATATTAATAAACAAAAATCTTAAACAGATAATGGATTATCCCTATCCTCCAGGTTGTAAAATTGTTATCAGGATCAATGCACCCCTAGAATCAGACGCACTTTACAACAGAATCGTTAATTTTGTGAAGTCTCAAAAGCTTGGAACAACCGATAATTGGATGATACCAAGATGTAACGCTCACTGAAATTACGACATTACATTCACCCCACGCCTGTCACTGGTGATCCACGTTATCCAAAAGTTGAAGGTCCTTATTTAGAGAGTTTCGTCTGACCATGGAATTAACTTCAAGCCCTATAAGGACCAGTCGCAATACATCTGGAGACCTAAATGAGTCTCATCTGCTGCTAAGTATCAATTGACACTTTTTTTCACGATTTTCCTATTAATTAACGTTGAGATGCATGCTTATATAATTTAACTTTACACGGTATATATTACACAACAAATATAAAATACCATTAATATAACATTTGTATTAATATGACTGACAGTCTACTTATAAAATAAAATGTTTTGTTTGTAACGTCAGTAAACAGTTTTAATAATTTGTGATTTTGAAACAGCAACAATACGTTGTTCTAGTTCTTATGTTTCTGTGAAAAATATTAATGATACAAATATATATACTCAATAGATATCACAAATGACTCGATTATATTTCCAATGAATATTTAACATGTTGAATATATGAGCCAAGAATTATTAGTGCACATATTTAATAGAGATGAACCAAATGAGTGTGTTAGTGCTATAATTTCTATATAAGTTCTCATAACCATATAAATACTGTGTTTTATTAAAATCTGAAAACTCTTAACATGCAAAATTACATTGTAATTAAAAAAAACTTGTCGAAAATTATAAATCCCACATTTAGTGTAGTTCTACTTAGTGCGAAATCGTGAAATCGGTCTATAAGTATCAAGATACAAAGTTTGTTTCATTTAAAATTCAACCTTCAACTAAGGTTGCCTGGCTTCAAATAAAACTTGAAAAGTTGTGTTTATCTAAGTCAACAACTAAACTATAAAATAATATACGATTTACACTATTGACCGTAGGTACTTGGTAGAACTCTATTTTAATGAAAAAACAAACACAATATTTAGTAAATTTTACAATTTTATTTACAAAGACTCAGTCAGATGCCTTGTAAATGCCGTTGCTGGCGAAACATGGTCGGCAAGACTCAATAAAATTGAATAATTTATTAAATATTGTGTTTGTTTTTCCATAGAAAATAATAATAAATATCATTCTGGTTAAATTTTTCGTTAAAAACTCTCTTACCTTAACTACGTTACAGAATTATATATGTAGATATTAAATCATATTTACAACGTTATTACGTATAGAATATCTCTTAATCCTGACGACACATATCTTTCTTTTAAAATTATTTACGGCAATACGTCGTGTAATATATGTGACCTAAGGTAACAGTAATTTTTCACTTACCATTGTGTTTCCCCAAGTAAGGGCAAATATCCTGCGAGAAGACAAATTTGTTGCTATTGTGTAAACGTCTTGTTGGAGAAATTACGTTCACTTCTTCATCTCATATTTTATAATATCACTGTCATATGTTACTGTACACTATATCATAACAAAGTTTTAGTCATTCATTTGAAAATTATGCCAACATCTGTTAAGTTATTTTACAGCAGGAAAGCTTGTCACCAGGTTTTGATTCTGACTTTATATAGCCTATATATTTTATTATTTTACTTTATTACATGTACTTAGTATAGAGAATGATATGTTATGGGTCACACAAGTTGACTAGTTTAGAGGATAGGTCCCATTTTAAGTTGTTTTTGGAATAATGTCGGGTCTATCGTCCACCGTCTGTTGTATTGTACAGTACTCTTCAAACCAAACGAGTCGACCGATATTGATTATATTTGTTAAAAGGGCATATTTAGGTCAGAAAAGATAGAAGTTTTTATTATTTTTTAATTTTGTAATATCACTTAATCTCGATTTTTCAAAATTGACTCGATCGATTATAATCAATTCACAATTACCACTGCCCGGACATTACCATGGCTTCACCACTAATAGTCTCTACAGATATTTTCCTGTGATCATAAACAGTAAGCCACCAATGGTGGTATATTACCGATCTGTGCACATTTAAAGATCTCGGATGAAGATGTTTACATGAGATAGATAGTAATAACTAATACAAGAAGAATAGGTGTATATTTATTGCACTGACTGTATTATATTATATGGGTGTATCATGTCAAACATTCATGTAGATTTAGATTATCTGTAACATCCACGCAAACAACGAAATGTCTATGTGATGACGTCATTGCTTTAGGCAACTTTTACCTAACTCATCACTGGTTAGAGTTTCAGTTGTGATTTGTATTTTAGAGAGGAGAGCATGGTTTAGAATCATTATTTACTTAATTATATCAGTTTTGTAATAATTATATTTTGTCAGTGCAATTAATATTTTTGGAAGTGTCACAGGTGTTAAGATATTTTGGTGAACAAATTAAAAGGTAACTAAATTATGAATTATAAGCTAGATTGTACAGTAGGATTAATACATATCAAAATCTAACAGGTGTTAGAAACTGTTTAATAATTTTAAAGGACTGTAACAGGGAAATAAGAATTGGTCTCATTATATTTAAGTCCCTTTTTTTTATGTACACCAATATCTTAAACGAAAGACGTTCCTCCAAAAGTCGACATTTTTACAAAATAAAATCACACTGTAAGATGATTTTATTCTTGTTACGTTGGTACTTGGTTCAGAGCTAGTGATTCTCAATATCGAAAGTAAGGATTATATCAAAAGAATTAGAAGAGATTAAAACATTTTATAGTCCAGCATGCGAATGGTAGAGAACGTTTTAAAAAACCTATATGTAAAATGTTTTATGGTTTCTGGAGTGTACAAAATTGGTGTTTAGAATGATATGCGCTTGTAGTTTGTGCACTTCACTACGGCTCCTGCGAAGGAACCAACTTCGATAATTTGTTATGTAAGTATATTTTCACCATATGAAAATTTTATTTCTTATTTTTATAACTCAAATAATGAGGATAGCAGCCAAGAGACCAAGGCATCATCATATATTGGTTGAGTTAATAACTTATATCATCAATTGTAAGTAATTATTCACTAAATTGTAAGTAAAAGATAATTACAGTTCCAAATATTGGCAAGCAAATTCATATAAAACTAATCCGTCTTCACTGAAAAATATATTTTAGTTACAAGGACTTAACCCTAGGTGCCACTTAAAAACATAAATATAACCTTCATTATAATAAATTTATTGTTTCATAATTTAAACTAAATTTATAAGGGTGACATTTCTACATCAAACTTATCTACAATCGGCAAAGAAATCAGCAATAGAAACTTTACTTTCCCCAGGTATACAGTAAGTAAAAACATCTTCCTTTAAAATGGTTTAAATAATGAATTCCAGATTCGTTGTATTGTTTGAAGTTAGGAAATATTAGCTAAAAAACTAGGAAGTTTTCTTATTGCAACTACGAAATATGTGTACTAAAAAAAAATCCAAAAACAGTCCATGACTCCATAGAACGTCAATGAACTCAAAATCAATAATTTATCACATTTTTAATTTTTTCTAGAGATAGCAACAGTATTTCATGATTCATTACCTCTAATTTGCTGTTTTTATGTCACCGCTCAATTCTCTTACTGAGGCTGCGCAATTCTGGCCTCGCCACATAACCTACTCGCTTAGATTCGACATAGATAAGAAAACTAGAGACATTTAAAACTAAGTTGGGGAAACATTTTGGAACTCCTATTTGGTTTTTCCTTCCGAAGGATGTAGTTTTTATATTTTGTTTTAAATTTTTTTAAATAGTGAACATTTTTATTAATTAATTCATGGTTAAGATATTGACACTGGTGGAACTCGAGATATATTCATTAATTTGAACTCGAGAAAAACATTAAATTTTATGTGTATATGTTTATATAGTATAATCCAGTAGATCTTTGTAGTAATTGGTTATTTAAAAAAAATAAATTGTAAACTAGTTGATGTCGCCATTTTCACTTGGCGATATTTGAGAATAGTTTTTATAAAGAAAAAAAATTAGTGCAACCCTAATGCAGAAGCTATGGAAATATATTATCCCCCAGTACAGTAAAACAGCAATTTTGAACACAATCGACCCATAAATAACAAAGATATTATAACGGTTTTAGGATATACAGATTTCGTGATCAGTCAATAAATTTTAAGATATATATTTTGAGAGAGAGAGACAGAGAGAGAGAGAGAGAGAGAGAGAGAGAGAGAGAGAGAGAGAGAGAGAGAGAGAGAGAGAGAGAGAGAGAGAGAGAGAGAGAGAGAGAGAGAGAGAGAGAGAGAGAGAGAGAGAGAGAGAGAGAGAGAGAGAGAGAGAATGTACATATCCATACATTTTTTTAATATTTTAAGGTATATTATTTTTATATTATACTTTGTGTGTATGTTTTGGCCAATGATCATATTTGTATATATTATTTAATTATGCAATTGCGTGTACTAGTTTAAAGACATGTGTTATACAAATTTTATTTTCATAAAGGGAAAATAAAAGTTAAATGGAACTTTATCAGAAATTTAAAGTTAACCACAAACTTACATTTATCCCAACTATCTAAGTATTAGATCGTAATGTAGGAGTGCTATAAACAACAAAACATGAAATATAATCTTTTAAAAAACAGTTTATTTACCTGAACAACTTTGGAAATCTTTTACTAAACCGTGTTTTATTTTTGTCGTAACAGATTAAATTTACACATCAAAGATGATCACCATCTTGCTATATTGTCTTCTACTAACGACAACAGTCGGGGGTGAATTCAAACTACAAGTCCTTCATATGAACGACTTGCACTCAAGATTTGAAGAAATCAGCGGCGGTGGAGGGGAATGTAAGTCTGGAGAGAAATGTTACGGAGGCTTTCCAAGATTACACACAGCTCTGAAGTCTTCCAAACAAGAAGGATATCATACGGTGGTGCTGAATGCTGGCGATAACTTTCAAGGCACACCTTATTACTCCGTTTATAAATGGAGGGTTGTTGCAGCTTTTTTAGATCTGCTAAATATTGACGCTATGGTTTGTATTGTTTTTTTTTTAAATTTGCTATAGTAAAATTGTTAATTTAATTTAGCCGTAAACTACAGGCTGAGACCATGAAATTTACGCCAAGTCTATATTTTGAGAAAGAAATAGAAATGTTGTGCTAAATTCAAACGAATCCATAAAGACCTTGTCTGAGGTCAGTTTGACCCCTAAACGAGTCATGAATATTGTTTTAGAAATATTTAAAGTTAACAAGTTTTGATCCGTTTAATATTTGAAATATCCATTCTTGTGTTTTGTAAACTTCGTCCAATTTTTACCATCACATACTACATCTCTGTAGTTTATGTAATTATAAATTCAATATTTTGATTATTTATAAATAATAAAACAGAATATTACCAATTTACTGGTGTAATTAACATTGCTCTTATTACACGTTTTGATATAATATGAAGTTTCAGGATATACAATTATTGTCCTTCCTTTGTTAGATGACAAGCTTTGTACCTTTGTTTATAGTGGCAATGAGACAGCTGCTTAAACATTCTGCGTTGCCTCACCATGCCAAGACCTCATATGTATGCTCTAATGATGAAAATATAACAAAGCTTTGTATATGCAACATTATCCGGACATGTCTGAAGTTCTCTTATTTACACGGTACATTATACTGTAAATGATAATGAATTAGAAGTGATAATTTATTAAAGTTACTGTTTTAATATTGCATGTTCTTGTTACCGCTTTGACATTTTAAACTCACTTTGAAATTTATTTTTTATTATTTTTTGTTTGTAGTAAATGCTTATATGTAAACTTAATTGTGTATAATCGTACATTATTTCTCTCAATTAAAGGTGGATTGTTATGTATCAATTACTAAATTGTACTATTACTTATCGATACCTGAAAAAATATCTGATACCTTGGTAATAGGTACAGTCGTCATAAATATTCACATCTATATTATACTTATATAAATATAATATTGTAAATATATGTATAGTTATTAATTGATGAGTATTTTAATTTATATTAAAAGCTTGTAATTATACACATACACATACATTTAATATTTGGATTGTATTTGATACAACCTTGGAAAAATTTTATATTTATTAACAAAAAATCTCCTTTGTTAATGGTGTAGCAATCAAAGTACAGATATACAAAACTAAGAAAGAAAATGTTTTGTACATGAACAAATATATCGGTATATTGGGATATTTATAAGTATTACTTCAACATGCTAATCAAATGTATCGCCCACTTAAGTAGGAACAAAACCAAATTGTTAATGACTGTTGTATCATCTAACGGACCTGCATGAGTATCAGTTTAAACATTTCTATAGCGTCACATATGTCAGTAACTACAAAATTACCGTTGTATCAAATATCGTACCAGGCATCAGTATCAAAATAAAAAGATATATTCAGTTCGAATGACAGCTGGTACACAAAATATATAAGTTCTTTATCCTTGGGAAAAACTACAAACAAGATAAAAGTGAATTATGTTATCTATTATTTAAAGTGCTACAGAATATCTTGGATAAACATTTAAGCCCAACAACATATGTAATGTAATTTAGAACCTTAATATAATTTAATAACCAAAGAAACTATGTATTTAATACTGACAGAGCATGTTGAAAAGATGACAGTATTGTAGATTGGAATAATGTATGTGTTATGTATTGGTAACCAGTTTGGAGGAGGAAATGTCTAACAGAGTCTACTTCATGGCTGTCTTTAAAAATCCCATTTCAAATCCTAGTATTCAACGTACATCAATATACGTACCCATTATATAAGATGAAATTAAAATTTAATACATGTTTTAGGTAAAATAGCAAACTAATTGATCACAGTCCTGTCCCAACAATAGCAGGCATAGAATATTAGTAAACAATTCATGTGAAGAACCTCCAGCAATGGATGACAATACTCCAACGCTCTACGTCTAATTAATAGCTACTTAAGACCTTGGGCCACACATAAAAGATATGAAGGAGTAAAGAGTATTCCATAACTAAAGAAACGTCGTCCTGTGTGTTTTTTCTTCTTCATAGTGGTTTACAAAAATATGCAAACAAATTTGATTGTATTTGTTATTATTAAAAAGTTTAGTAATGAGATAAAATTGTCATTAGTCATATTTTGTGTGTGTGTGTATAATTACATCATTTCTTAAATTTTTATATGATATTAAATGTATGTTTTTAATTGCTTTTGAAATTACTATTTTTGTTTCTACTTCTCCTTCCTATTTAATTTAATATACAATTTCTGTGTTTTTATTGTTCTTTAATTTCTTCACAAGTTATTTTCTCCAACTTTTCCTCTTGTATTTGTATCTTTGGAACACGATTCCAACATAACTATTGTTGCAGACTATAGGCAACCATGAGTTTGATAACGGCATAGATGGACTGGTACCATTCATTGAGAACGTCAGCACACCGATAGTTGTATGCAACTTAAACTTGACTGTAGAACCAAGGCTGAAACTTGATAAGTTGACACCTTCTATAGTGCTGAATTTTAACGGAACCAAAGTTGGCATTATTGGTTATATTACACCAGACACTAAGGTATGTATGCATAAATGTTTGCATTTATCTCCTATGTTTTATTATTTACAAATTACCTCCTATAACTTAATAAGACAAATTCGTTAAATGCGTAATGAATATTAGTCTTATACCTACAATCTTACTAATTTGGTCAGATTTTTATAAAATTCGTAATATTTTATTATTGTTGTAACATACACTGCGGTGGTATAACTGAAACATATTTAGGAAGCTATTTGTGGTCCGTAGTCGTCAATTTAATATTCTGAGTAGTAGAGGATAACATACAAAAAACAACAGACTTTAATTACAATAGGAAATTAATTCAACTTAAGGGATACGTTAAAAACTGCCTGTTACTTTCATTTTTGACTGGAGCCCTTAATACAGCTAACGTGTTAGTATGTTACCAATCTAATTCTATATGAATATGTAATGTTAGATATTTAAATACAAAATATGTGGTTTAAATAGCACCAAAAATATTAATCTATAAAAATGCACTTATATTTCGCTGGTTGTAAGTGTGTTGAAGTATGAACATAAAAATAAAAATTCCATCTATTTTTTAACATATGTTTTGATAAACGCAGATTTCAAATTTGACGCTGAATTTTACAAAAGTAATTAAAATATAAGTGCTGGCCACATTAAATATATACGTACGTACATCTCATTCCACGTACTAGGGACGTCAAACATTTAGAATTGTTTTATTAAACACTAAATAATACATTTCACCCCAGCAATGTGATAGATAAATTCGTCCACTCTGAGAGCACAGTGTAGATTAACTTGTCAAACTTGACAACTCTTTGAGGATTATAACGGGACAAAACTAATTTGCAAGTATCAATATTGTAAGCAATCTATTTAGGCTAATTAAATATCTACCTTATGATGTTTTACCTTTGATATTTTACCAACTCTGTTTGACCAAAGTTCCGTCTGACTTAAGTAAGTCCACAAATCTCAAACATTATTTTTTTTTAAATGACAACTCCCTGTCTTGTTTTGTCACGAAGTATCTTAAAAGGTTATTAGATTGGAGAAATAAAAACGTCAAGCGTATGCTAAAACCACACGAATTAACGCGCGCGCGCGTGTGTGTGTGTAAGAGAGATATGTTTTTAAGTGTTTATTAATAATAATAAATGTATCACTAGAGTCAATGACAAACCTATCAAATACTACTTTCATTTCATAACAATTTGACGAAAAATAAGTTCACGCCTCTGTAATAAATGTAAATATATCTATCATTTGTGTCTCTATATTTACAGAGAAACACAAAATGCCTCTACAAACCTCACAATCTAAGTACTCAGTAAACAAGGCGAGGTGCTTCACAGCATTGAAGATCAAAAGAATTTTCCCTTTGCTTTGCTAAAACATATTTTTGAATTCATCATTAGAGAAAAAGCTTTATTTTATCAGAGATGTAAACCAAAGCAACCCTTTCCTGTCTCTCACTAACAATATTTCTCCGACCAACTCAAAGATGTTCAAAACTCTTTTATTAATTACCTCTTATGGTAATTAGTTCCTTGGTTTCTTTTAAAAAAGATTTCCTTTTCCTGGAAAATGTTAAAATAAAAGTATCTATTTGAACGCGAAAATTGTATAGTTAGTTTTGATGTGAGCTTTTCTATTTGTAACAAAAACAGAGTAAGGTTGGCGTTTCAATGATTTAATATCTTTTCAATAGTTAAGGTAAAATTAATTATTAGAAGAACTTACTATATTTGCAGTGATTTACTTTTAACGTTTACGAATGGTAATAAATTTTATGTAGGAAAAATCTACTTAAATTTTGTTTACTTAAATATCAGTTGTAGATTTCTAAGAGCTTAAAAAACATTGCAGTATTTCCCAATCAACTAAATCAAATATTATGCAATAAAATTCAGTCATCATAAACGAAAGTTGTAGGTATCTGATTTTAGAAGGAGAAAGGAAGTAACGTTATTACTGACAATTTTGATTATTTATTAACTTACTTAGACACATTTGATCAAGATCATTATACCCCTACCTATTAAAAAAAAGAAAAGAAGAATTAGATATTTTTGATATTGTTTTAATTTTCAAGAGATGTCATGGAAGGGGTTTTTTGTTACACGTTGTTACCCACTAAGATTTCATGATCATTAAACTTTTTCGACCCATGACTCTCATAGTATGCGTTTTTGGGAAGATAACGATCAATATAATTTATTCGGGCCCTAAAAAACTATAGCTGCAAAAATTTCATGGCGGGTATCCCTCTACATTTTAAAGAACACAAGAAAATAGAAGAAAAACACATCCAAAAATTCGTGTACAAAATTTGGGCCATACTTTCACCTGTTTGAGCTGTTGTAAGACAATGGACAAAACCAGACAGACAAATATTATTCCACGTACCATTTTTTTTCGGATTCAGCAGTCATAAAGGACACTTTTTCTACTCGTGGTAGATTTATTAACCCATAGCACAACGTTTTCTATTCAACCAATTTTTGGAATATACAAATCTTTAAGTTATTTGAATACTGCAATTGAGTATCTTTATATATATTGTTCTACATAAATTATATGTTTGTTGTTGTTTTTCCTTACTTCAGAATCTCGCCATTGTTAAAGATAATTTAATACTTGATGAAATCCCGAACCTCATTTTAGAAGCGAAACGTCTGAAGGACAAGAACGTCAGCATTATCATAGCTCTGGGCCACTCAGGCATAACCATGGACAAGAGGATAGCTGCAGAAGTGGCGGACGTGGATCTTGTTGTTGGAGGACATAGCCATACATTCTTGTATACAGGCAGGTTTTAACTTATTCAGATTTTCTGTACATTAATATATCATTTAAAAATATTATTACTATTTATTTTTTTATTATTTTATTTCATTATTTAAATAAAATATATTTTAATAATTGAAGTTGTAGAAACCACACAAGGATATTATTGGATGCAGATTTTCTATTTTTATTTATAAAATAATCGTATTACGGCCATTAGGAAATTTGCAACGTTATTTGTTTTAGTTGTTGTAAAATATGAATAAAATGTAAAAATTAATTGTAAAAAATTGAGTGATTATATGCAAACACTTGCCGAGGTGAAATTCTGGGATTTTAAAAGAAAAGTGTTACAACGTAAATCCTACTGACTTAAATACATCATTTAATCTCTTATTGAACACTATAATGGGTAACTGTTTATCGTCCCAATTTATTTTTCTAACCCTCCAGTTCGGATTGAACTTTTTTTTTTAACACCAGGTGATTCATGTGGTAGAACTGTTTAGACTGGTTTTTAATTCTGATGACAAGTGTTTCATAATTTGTCTTCATATACAATTTGTTGGACAATTTGTTTCCTAAATGACGTTTTGACGAAACAAACTGAAGAACATGTTACATAATATAGATTATAGGGATAATTGTTGTTTTAATTGACCGTTCGAATAAAGTTTCATAAATAATTTTTAGTTTTAAAAAACACTTATTCAGTTTTAGGGTAAAAAACTTTATCTCTATATTAGAATGTTATGATTTTCAAAGTTTGAAACTGTAATAATTGTTATTCACATTATATAATTATATTCACATTATACCAATCCTGTCTCGAAACATATTATATAACACAAATGCAATTTTAAATAATATACTTTATCCAAACATAACGTTTTTGAAAAGGCCAATCATAACTGTGATTTTAGTGTAATGAGTTCAGAAATAATGGATACAAATACCAAAATTATAGTGTTTTAAATCATAACATTTTTTATTATACTTTTAGGAGATTCCAAAATTATATAATCTCTAGATGTTTAAAGGCGAGAAATTTCTAGTGCTTAAAATAAGATTGCTAGACCTTTAATACTCAAACAGCGTCAACGTTGAAAAAGACCAAGAGTTGGTCAACAGAGCATTGATAGAAATGATTACTGTGGGTATTAAAACTATATTACATGAAGAAGTGTGTAAATCCAGTTACGTTACCTCGGGATTGCCACACTTGTACTCACTATAAATCTTTGTGAGGTCCAAATTTCTGTCTCACTCGATATGATCACATACAAATAAAAAAAACTATGAATTTGAATAAAAACCATAGGTCCTTATTTAATAATTTCGGAGAACATTACAGTCAGATTAGCTGTAATAACTACACTTCCAAAATAAATTAACCAACTATTTTGCGAACAAAATAAACTAATAAATGATTTAATAACTAAATCAAGTCCTGTGGTGTCACTGTGTATTTAGTGAAATTAATTAATTTCAGTGACTATTCTGATTGAGTACGTCTAGTTGTTAGTTTTGTAAACTCTGTATCAACAATGTGATGTCAAGTGTTGAGTTTGATCAACAAATAATAAAACCCAACCAATAACTGAGGAATAATTACCAAAATTGAAAGCGATGTAATTCCATTACGTCATGGGAAATGCCGTCCAACCATTTTACATCGTCAAATAAAAGTAAACTATCTAGTAAGGCAAAAATATGTGTTTTCTGTGCGATTTATTTGAAAGTTTCTTTATGGCTAAAAGGTGAAAACTATCTTGGTCAATATCGCCCTAACAAAAAACAGAACATAAGCCCGACCTCAAAATACTGTAATAGTGTTGGAAAAGCAAGATTTGGTCAAGAGATATATGATAAGAAATAACAAGGAGAGGGATCTAACACAAGAATAAATGAAGAAAGGTGTAAATGCAACTAAGGTATCTCGGGTTTGGCACACCCTTACATATAATATAAGTTCGCCCCCGAGGGGTCCATTCTAACAAATAATACATGGCATTATCCTAATATTTAAAATCAATACTGAAAAACGATGCAATGCAGTTTAATAACTTTAGTGAAATATATTCCGACATTTATATTGTTTTCAAAAATACCATAATCAATTTCCATATGCTTGTCATTTATTCCAATGTAGCCGTCAAAACGGTATAGCTTTAACATTCCAATAGCAATCACTTCTTACACTTAGGTTCACTAACTCACGAATATTCTCACTATATAAAATCTGTTTGAAATACACATGGAAAAGTCTATTGGAGTAGGATCGGGCTTCTCATGTTAAAGATCATGCTAAAGGATAACTTTTCAAAAATGTGGTACCTAAGCATACAGTTCATCACGTACTCAATTTGAAATTTCCTTGGATAAAAAAACAACTTTTGCTTTTAGTATTTCCAATCTGGTGGAAAACAACAAGTTGTAGCAAAACTATATAAATGTTTTATCCTCAAAAATAAAGAGTTTACTATGAAGTAATCCTCGTCATTTTTGGTGAGTCATGAATAAACCTTTGGTTTGCTTTTTCAGACCCCCAAATCCCACTATTACAACGGTTAACACACCTTTCGAAATTAAATGAAAGCCATCAACAAATATCTTACAAAATTATTAATTTTTATAATTAGAATGATATCTCAGATTTAACTCATTTATGGCGATGCCTACTTTGATCTTATCTCTGTTGAATTTTTTACCCATTCAGACAAAATGAAGTTAATTTTGTGTTATAGTTTAGATAACTACTTCCAAACTCCTACAAAACAATCGATTTGTGCTCTCATTACAAAATAAATATGTGCAATCTCGTTTGATGTTTTTTGTATGCTTGATTATTATTATATTTCTCTGCATTTCTAATTCACATAATTAATTACACAAATGTGGATTTTCTTATCATTTTTTTTATAGGAAAAATTTCGGTCTTATTAGAAATGACTTGTAGCCATCGAATACTCTAACAGGGAAACGGTCGGAAGAGAACAAGAGTTGGTCAAGAAAGACCTGATAAAAATATGATAGAGATGAGTTTAACTCAAGTTTTGATAAAGATAGATGTACTGTAAATCCAGCTTGGATATTTAGAGATTGCAACACCATTACTAACCATAGGTTAATTCCTAATGTATTTATTTGAATATAAAGGGTGGGGCAGAATAAAGAGCGATTTTTAAAAGGCTGATCAAGAAATACAATTAATTATTCCAAGTTTTATATTCACTACCACTGAACATTGTATTTTTCTGTGGTACTCCCAAAAACATCAACCGTTTAAGAGTTGCGATTGAAAGAAGCCCGCGTCACTCAGCTCGCCGGCATAGCACCACACTTTGATTTCCAGCAGGACATTTACACGGATTTTATACAACAATCTATGCAGTCTTCATATAAAATCTAAATTGTTTATGCTTCTAAAGAAAATAGTTCTTTATTCTGCCCCAACACAGAAACATAAATATACAAGGTGTTTGAAAAAAAAATCAGGAATTTTATAACTCTATACTTCAGAAGGTCTAACATATTTTAAATGATTACAGTTAAACCTATTATTTTATAATGATCTGTGGAACGACTGAACTCAAAAACGAACACAAATCGTACAGTATTTTTCAAGATGGCAACCCTTCAAATATTTTTTAAAAGGAAATGACATTTTATCAGTAAATGTTACAATTAGGCCAAGTTTGTAAAGTATGACATTTCGTATTCATCTACACCACCAACCTATGGCAATAAACAAAGGGTAAATAAAAAATAAATATGAAAATTATTATTAAGAATGTGTTTTTAACTTTTATAACGTGTAAACTTAGTCAAAATAATAATTTCATTACAATCAGAATATATTGTATGTAGACTTCATCGTTTGGAAATACCGGAGGACATTTCGTTTGAAATTAAGCACGTTTTATAACAGAATTATATTTAATTGCTCTAAAATAACTGATGTTGTTTTTAGATACTATTCCGAAAGCTTAAAAATGAGTTCTTTTCAAGTTCACTTGAAAACCGTACAAACCATATTTTCACAAAAAGTTATTACAGCTTTCATAATATTACAGTAGAAACGTCATTATTTAAAAAACATTAAAAGCGGATTTCTTATTGGGCAACATATCGGTTTGAAACGTTTATATAATTAATTTATTTCTCAATTCTAATTTCATACCCCGTATTCGAAGTTTAGGCTATATATAAATATGGTATACCTTTGGAATTTTGGGTTTTTATGTTCACCGATTTCAAGTTTCGTGCCATAAGGGATCCGGAAAGGTGAATTTCGATGAGCTGTCCTTTCATTGAAGTTGTAGTATAACATAAACACGATAGGGATCACAAATATTGATATACTAACGTGATTTTTATTACAGGGAACTGTAGTGTGCTCATTTAGAAAATAATAAAATTTATAAAAATGGCAGCCATTTTGAACAGTGTTTTGTCCACATCTCTTAATAATAGCATGTACTCAAGAAATAATGCTTAAAATAAATGTAGTATTTAGTATAAAAGGGAATTTATAAGTCAAAGACTATGACATCACCGAAATATTAATTTTAATATTATAAAATGAAATTGACAAATAACTTGTTAAAAAGAAAATTTTACTTTTTTTAAGACGCACATCCGAAGAAAACTAGTCAAATTAAAATCAGCGTCATAAAAAAGCATTGAAAATAAGATTGATGAAATACATATAAAATATATATTTCAATCCACAGGAACAATTACAAAATAGATTTTATTAAACGGGCGAAGAAGGGAAAATTTTAAAATTTATCGACTGATCTTTTAGATTTACATGAATTGTTGTTTGATGTGAATCGTAAGATATTAATTATGACCACGTAAAATTATTGAATAAAATTTATTTAAAAGTTGTAACATCATGATGAACATGAAAGTTATTAAAGATCAATTGTTGTAAAAGAAAAACCATGTACTCAATCATAACTCACTAACTAACTTTTCCTATCAATAATAACAGGTTAAGAGTAAAGCGTTTGTAACATTAAGTTTGTTATTGGATTATAAAAAGTTTAATATTATTATTTTACATAAAGTTTGAATTTCACAAATTGAACGTTATAATTTTCAAATATATATTTTGTAAACAGAACCTCCTGGATATGATTTTCTAAGAAAAAAGAGAGATTGAATATGTTACACTTGAATAATGCTTGTTTCAAAACCATTTATTAATTTATAATTTAATGAAATATTTTACTGTCGTAGGTGAGCCTCCAGACACAGATATACCTCTGGAGAAGTATCCTGTGGTTGTAACTCAAGCTTCAGGCAAAAAAGTACCCATAGTTCACGCCTCTGCCTATTCCAAGTATTTAGGCAACATATCACTCACGTTTAGTGACGATGGCAATTTGAAATCCTTCGAGGGGAATCCAATTTTGTTGGACAGTTCTATTCCTCAAGGTATAAATATACTATTACAATATAAATATAAGTGTTATTAAGTGTGAACTATTATAAGATATTAAGGTTTAGATGACGGCTAATAAATGTCATATTAGATATTTTTTCAACAATTACTTTTGATTATAATTTTATTTGTTGTAGGTAGTGTATCACTGAGGATGACAACATTGTTAGAAACATTATTTTCAGAAAAATTGTGTTTAGTATATATTCATTAGACGGGATAGTTTTGAACCTTAATTAGGTAAAATAATAAAATAAAGTATGTAATATTAACTTTGGTAGGTACACATATTTTCTATCATGACAGCGATATGTGTAAAATCAAAAACCTTCTTTTTTTATCCGTAAATTATCACAGCTTTCGTAATAACAATGATACACTTTATTTTATCATAATAAATCTTTAACAATCCAATGAATTTACTGTTCAAAGAACTAAGTTATTTTTAGTACACATTATAGAATTTTAAAAGCACATATCAAGTTCCAGTAAATATGTTCGTTAAATTTTGCCTGAATTATTGTTTTAAATTAACTTTCTCTACAAATATTTTATTGATTTATAATATATAAATTGGCGTATTGATCTCCAGCTGTTATGGCTGGTATAAATAAATGTAATGATTTACATAAACCTCACAGAAGTGTTTGTGATCCGGTGAAGACGTTGCATAAAGTTGCAGTACAAGACATTATGAAGATGTCATACTTACAACGCAGGATTCAAACGCTTCATAAATATCTTGTCGAAAAATCTTGTTAATTATAATAGCAAATAAATGAGAAGTGATAGTAGACGGTCTACTTATGAACACCTGAAAATTTGGTAAACTGAGCGTACCAGATGTTTACCCAAATTGATCAGGCTTAAGAAAATACTTGTTAATTGATGTGTCAATATAAATCTCTCACTCATACCTAAGCTTAATCAATTTTGTGCTATTATACTATGTATTATGTTATAAGGATTAATTATGTGTAATGTTTCTGACATTAGATGAAGAGATGTTAGCTTACCTTCAGACTTGGTCAAAGAACTTGCAATATTTGAAGGAAGAAATTGTTGGTAAATCATGGGTAATTTTGGACGGCAACTGTACTGGCAAAGAGTGTAACCTAGGCAATCTAGTCACTGATGCTATGGTATACTTGGTAAGTTATATTTTAGTAATAACAAAAGTATCCTGAAGATAGTTGGTAAAGAATACAATTATATAGAAACGAAAAAAAATCAATACCTTCAAAAGTCTAGGCAGTCAATTTGGAGGCCAAATTTGTTGGATATTACGAAACGTACCGTATATTTCTTACAAGGGGTAAATAAAAAAATTTAATAAAAATAATAATAATAATAATAATAAAACAATATTGACATTGACATTGGAAATATGGATATATGTTTTTGATATCTATACAAGAAGAGAGAAGAAGCGTGTACTTCTGAACAATGTATTACATCAACGGTACTTTATTTTACATCGTTTAATGTGAACCCTGTATTATAAGAAAACACGTTTTAAAATAATTAATAAAATAAAATTTGAAGGTTTTACGAGTTCATTAAAATGAACCATTTAAATATATTTTAAAACAAAATTATGACGTGTATTTTAAACTAATAATTTTTGTATTGAATTAGTGTGTGATCGGAAACATCTGCAAACGTTTAATTTCTCATATATATGTATATATATATATATATATATATATATATATATATATATATATATATATATATATATATACATATGTAATGTTGAGTGAAAAAAAAATGTGTAGAGGAATATATTTTGTTTAATTATGACTTGGTTTTATGTATGGGTGTGTAGGAAAATGTGTACCATATTTTTCTGTCATCTATTCATGAACAATCAAAATAAAAGTTTTTGATGTTTCCTAGAATGCTAAATCCAAAACACTCACTAGCAGAAACTGGACAGACGCATCCATTGCAATAGTGCAGGGCGGTGGAATCCGAGCGACTTTGGAGTTCTCTCGTACAAGAGGTAAACTTAACTAGACGAATGGCTAGACTTACGCTGTTATCACATGTGAGGAACGAGTAATCAAGCATTAGTCAAAACTCACGTGTTCTGATATATTTATCTCAAACCCGCCAAAAAACATATCATCTCGTGCACAAGGCTCATACCCAAGAAAATGGAAAAGATAACTTTGTTTAGTTTCCAAAAGTAGATTAATTAGTTAAATTAAACTATTTAATTATTTCAATCATAATTCAAACTATTTAGAAGTAATCGACGTGTAAGACCTACAGTGGTTAGAGTTGAAAGAAAAACGGAGAAGTGCCGAGATCAATTCTCACTAAAACATCCCAGAATACTTGGAAGAAAGGGTAGTTGACCAGTAAGAATGAAAGAAAAAAGAATTTAATGTTTGGGATTCTAAATTCTTCTATATTAGCTATTTCGTCTCCTTATAATTATGCAAAAAAAATCATTTCATGTCAATCTAACATTTCATAGATCATCACGTTCTTTTAGAATGTATATACTTTCTTCTTAAACTAATCACAAACATTGAAACATACCATGAACTATAAGTGCAGGACAGTACATGGGGTAAGTCAGTGCAGCACTATAATTTAAGTTATACTTTCAAACGGTCCTAATTAGAAGCTATGTCTCACCGCAAATCTTTAGGCGTTATCATCTTCTGAGAATAAATTGCTTGACTAACTTGAAACAAATTCCAATATTAAGCCACATCTGACAACAGCGCAAATCTATCCAACTACACCCGACGTATCCTATAAGTTTACTAACAATACTATCAGTTAAATCGTCCCCTATCCAATGAATGTCTGTCATTTTGTTTAATAGATAATATAACTATGAGTGATCTGATGACAGTTTTTCCATTTGAGAATACAGTAGAGAGAACTCAAATAACGGGACAAACCTTATGGGAGATGCTGGAGTGGTCTGTGGCTTCATTTACCTCTACAAGGCTGGACACCACTAAGGCATTTTTGCAAGTATCAGGTGAGTAAATATTTTGATGGGGGGGAGACAAATTAGTTGGGAATTGGTTTAGAATAGATTGATAATACATTCAAGTGGAGTAGGTTAGTTATGGGTAGGTCGAACAATAATGGATAGGATTTTGATTTTCAATTAATCATCGGAAATGTTTGTGTTTGTGCTCGTTGAAAGATGTGCAAAACGAAACAACAAAAATTGAATAGCAATCATTGATACACCATTTGGAATAAATTCATAAAGTGTGTTAATTTTGTGGTAAATTTTCGATAAGTAAATTCATATAATTTTCGAGGTATCGTTTTATTTTCCTAATTTTTTAATTGTAACAGTTGTAAATATTCAAAATAAGTACATGTATTTAAGAACCGATTTTCTTGAAAGTAATTGTATGTTTTTAACTTTGTTAGTCACCTATGTAAATAATTGTAATTTGTTCTAACTTGTTTGGAAAAAACCGAGCTAGACAAAACATTTGGTTGTTCACTGAATTGAAATTACCGATTTCATTAAAGATTATTTTTATCAACAGAATAACAAACATAGTTTTAAATAAAATAAAAAAAGTCCTGTGAGCTGGTATACAAACGGCTTTACAATATTCTCTCTCTCTCTCTCTCTCTCTCTCTCTCTCTCTCTCTCTCTCTCTCTCTCTCTCTCTCTCTCTCTCTCTCTCTCTCTCTCTCTCTCTCTCTCTCTCTCTCTCTCTCTCTCTCTCTCTCTCTCTCTCTCTCTCTCTCTCTCTCTCTCTCTCTCTCTCTCTCTCTCTCTCTCTCTCTCTCTCTCTCTCTCTCTCTCTCTCTCTCTCTCTCTCTCTCTCTCTCTCTCTCTCTCTCTCTCTCTCTCTCTCTCTCTCTCTCTCTCTCTCTCTCTCTCTCTCTCTCTCTCTCTCTATATATATATATATTTACTCTCTCAGTATATATATATATATATATATATACTGATGACAAAACAATTGGTGTTTCTAGTTGAACTGTTTCTAGTTGAAGTGAAGTCCTGTTATAACTCGTCAATTTGGTGTTTTGTTTTGTTTTTGTGTTAGTACGCAGTTACAGACAAACACGTAACCCAATGGATATGGTATTAAAGTTTAATATGATTTCTATCTAGGTTTTAAAATTTTAATTTCTGTTTTACAATGGCGACGACTAAAAACAGGTCCACGGCAGGAACTTCGACTAGGAATACAAATAGCGCTTCAAAGTATTAAATATATTGGTCTTAACGAAACCTTAATGGTCTTTACTATAATGGTCTTAATATTAGTGAATGAAAAAATGAGACATTAACAGTTTGATAAAAAATTACATACCGGAATTTTGTACCTGATCCAAAAATAATAAATTTCCACACTCGGCATTTTATTTTTTATCTTTTGGTTTATACGAATTAAATCTTTATCGAGTATAACAAAGTTGAAACAACCCAAATAAATCAATATTACCTTAGCCATTTAGGCCCCTGACATTTCCTTTAGTACTTCAAATAAACTTTGATGTAAGTTGTGTATGTGTGTACAGTACTGTTCATTATACAGTAGTAATTTTTATTTTTTTTTAAAGAAAGAAAGTCTTTTTACACTCCATAAAATTTAACCACGAGACAACGTAAAACCTGTAAGTCGCCATTCTTTAGATTCCAAAATTGTTATATATATGGATAGATACATTTAAGAGAAATTCCGAGTAGAGTAAAATAATGCGAAGGGTAGGGTTGTTGCCCTATATAAATTATTAACCAATAAAAATTTTAAATATGAACTATTTACACCATTTTTCTACCGATCTTGATAGTTGGCAGCTGAATCAAATGAATTATGGCAGCAACGTAGATTATGTAAGCAAAAACCAGTTGGAGTTGTGGCCCACAGTAACAACATTGGATATCTGGAGGGCACAATTGAAATTTTAAGAAAATACACCATGTAGCATTTCAATGAAAACAAACTGAACGCATAAAATGTTATTGTAAATAAGATTTCGTACAGTTGGTTCTAATGAAAATATCAATACTTAATAAAGTAGACGCTACTGTAAATCCTAATATGATTGAAGACACAGTATATGTTGAAATATTCCCTTGGTCAATGAATATAGTATGTAATTTTGTATGGTAACGTTTAGGCATATTGAGCAACGATTTGTTCAATATGGTATTATAGCATTCCAGGTACGAAATCTACTGTTCTGAAATTTTTTAAAATTACTTGTATTTTAGAATATTCTGTGAAAAATAGTCAAACATGGAAATAGGAACTTCTGAATTTTTCTATTTAGGTTTGCAAGTGACCTATAACACGAAACTACCTCCATTTCAAAGAGTGGTCACAGTTCTTGTGCGCTGCGCTAACTGTTCTATACCACAGTATTTTCCACTAGAAAAAGAAAAACGTTACGCCATACTGACATCTTCTTTCCTTCTGTTTGGAGGTGATGGTTACTCTATGTTAAGAGACAATCACACAGCGTCAGTTTCTATAGGTATAGTATTTATTTTATGTGTTATTATTTTCTTAAAAGTAGTGGATTGTCATGTTTAGTTCATACGATGATTTCCGTACCATAGAATAGTAATTAGAGTAACATGTTATATTAGAAAATAGCTGTATTATTGTGAAGTTTTTGCTGAATTCTGGTATCTCTCTGTCTAATTGCACACCTCATGATTTATGCTCCGACATTTATAATATCTTGATTAACCAATATTTTAAATATATTTTACTCGAAAACTTTTGCCTCATTTCATAGGTAAAACTACGTTTTTGGCAGTTATACTATATATACTTACAAGCTTCTGAGGATATTCTTAATTAAAAATTGTTTTGCAATTTGAATATTTTGAACATGCATAGGAAGAACATTTCGTTGTACCTAAACCTAACAAATAATGTGTCAAGAGGTTCTGATTGTACTCTCATCCCACATTTAAAACTCCCTGTAAAACGTTTTGGTTAATATTAACTTTTTTTTAAAAACGTAAAGCGATTTTTGAGTGGAGGGTTTGTTAAAAAATGTGTGTTATGTGTGTTTGTATTTAATTCTGTTGTGTTGTTCTTTAGAGTTGTAATTAGTTACTGTATTTTCAGTTCCTTTTTTATGTTCTCAAATATTTTAAACTTTACATGTATGACGTCTTTGCAAAAAAAAACATATATGGACAGTTATTCTTAGGAAAAAGCAACAAGTTATAAACAGTTCTTGCGGTATTTATAAATAAAAGTAAACCTAAACAAAAAATATTGAGAATGTTATCACTAATATTTCATTTATTAGGAACATATTCCTAGCACAAAAGTAGAAATCAATTTATGCATAAAATATAAATTAACTGTGAAACAATGCGATCAGCTGGTGTTTGAAAATCAATTGTAATTAATTTACCAAAGAAGTTAAGTAAAACAAGATTAGTTTATTTATACTTGTTTAAACTGAGTAATGTGAAGACATTCTTTATATTCGTTTTTTTTCCTTTTTTAAAATTATGTATAAAAAAAACTATATATAACCAGTTGGTATTAAATGAAATGTATATATTAATTATTTAAAATAAATAAGTAAGATGTAAATAAAAATAGAAAACACTTTTTACTTCTGTTTATTACAACCTTTGTGACAAGTACAAAAGAATAATAACTACACAATATATCATACATTACTAATTATTCATCTTTTGTACTTTCGACAAATGTTATAATACACCACAAATAATATAATTTGTCGTTTTGCTGCCACGTGTGAACGGTGACATTTTCATTGTTTTGTTTTTTTCTAATAATTTATTTTATATCGTAATATTAATATTTGTACGTTGTTATGTAGAAGTAAGAAATATCATACTATGAGCACTAAACTCGCACATCTGTATATATATATATATATATATATATATATATATATATATATATATATATATATATAATATTCATAGTAAAAATTAATAAAGGTTTAAAACGTATAAAAACAATAAAATATTTCGAATTCCGTATAGTTCAATAAGATTTACCTAAACGACGCATTATTCACCATTTAGAAAGTTGTTTGTATAACGAAATAACTTTGAAATCACTGGCAAATACTGTACGTGATGTAAATCTTAAATTATGTTACACTTATGGAAAATACGGAATTATATCCAGAGAAGGTAATTTTACACGGATAAAGTTGGTATTAGGGTTGAATCAAGTTGAAAATATCTATGTTTAAAATAATAACATTTTCTATGCTAAAAGCTATAAGATTAGTAAATTAACTATGAGAACAGTCTATGTCGTAAATTCTAGTTATATGAAATGTTTAGCACATAAATTATATAAAACACAGTATAATGCTACATTTTACAAGTTACTATATATTTAAAGAGCTGTACAATATTCACAACAATTGTTCGTTGTAGTACCCTTTTGGGGTTTACTTATCATGTGTCAATACCAAGGTACCTATACTTTTTTTTTTCCATGTTTTTTTTTAGTGTTGTATTAGATCCCCCTATTCACACTTCTTATAAAGTCTCTCTTAACGATCTTTTTTTCTCTTCCCAAGCTCAGTGCCTGTCATTCTTTTTTTATAAGGCTGGGATAGTAATATCAAGACGTTTCTGATTAAAAAAAACAAACAAAAAACAAAAAAAAAACAAATATGTTAGTAATTTTCATAAAAATGATGCCATGTTCATATTAAATATAGTATTCACAGTAACAATTCATTTTCATAAACAAATCAATCAATGCACTTTTTAATTTTGGTTAGTTTTGTATTTATGGTTTCATGAGATTCGGATACATATATATATAATAATATAAATTTTGCCTCTGGTGCTATAAACAATAATTACTAAATATTATCACTAACACTCAAGAAATAAAAGTTCTAATTTTTAATTCATTTTAAAGTATCCACCACCAATTTTATCAAATCAATGTATTCAAATTCAGAGCTACATAATACATGAATACTTTTAGAGTATATAATATTGGACCACAATTCAAATTTCACCCCCTTTTACTAACCGGAATGATTATGGCGATAATGTTTTCGAAAATGACAGATATATAATTGTTTCTACTAGAACTCTAACTATATAGTGATTTTATATTTTACTATTTGTTTTGTTTTCAGGTGGAAGTGTATGTGATATTCTCTCAGCATACATCCGAGATGTGGGAATTGTCTATCCAGAAGTTAGTGGAAGGGTACGTTTCCTTGAAGACACACTATATTCAAGTAGTTCATTGTCACCATCTCTTTCTCCAATACTAGTAGTATTAATATTTGTATTTCTTCTAAAAACAACAGTTATGTAAACCAATCTGGAAACTAACAAATTCAGAAATGTAATAATAGCAATAATTATTTAATTAGGTATTATTTATAGTATTTATAGTAAGGTTTACATAGTAAGTATTTATATTAGAGAAGTAATTTTTGAAAACCCAAATTATTTTTAATTAATAGATGTGAGACGTAATTGTACTCTCCTTAATGTAACGAGTATAATAAAAATAGTAGATGTCTTGATACTGAAATATGAGTAATAATATAGGGTGTAAAGTATGAAATGTAAAATGATTTCATACTAATACATAATTATTTTAAAATATACACACAAAAAAACGTGACTTAAAGCTTTTGTAAATAAATTTGAATCAAAACTTATAAAAGCAAAGATATGTTTATACCTATCAAAATGTGATCACTCAAGGAGTAAAATGTTTAATGACCTATAAACTGAGAATTTTTGAAAAACAGAGCCAACGATTTCTTATTGTATAACCTGTAAATAGTTTAAAATATGTACAAATTAATCAAGGAATACTTTAAACTCCTTCAATTACCTTGGTTAAAAAGTTTGCTCACCTTTTCTTAAAAATACGTACGTATATAATATATATTTTTTAATATTATAATAAAAGATATGTTTTATATACACAAATAAATTGTTCTTAAAATATAGAATATTTAATGGAAATTTATTTTATTTGATTAATTTTACTTACAATTTGCCACAGTGGGGTGGATGAAAAAACTAGTCATCCACCATTGCTATGAAACATCGACGTTCTACATTAACTGAATTTTGACTTATAAAGTACATTTCTACCTACAATGCTGATTGTAAATGCTGATTATGCAGACAATAAACTTATTTATTAAAATTTGTACTTAGGAATTATGTAGGAGTCATGTGCTGAAATTTAATGTTTCATATAATTTATTCTGACTACGAAAATATAATGTTTGAAGATGTAAATATACTAGTACCTGCTGTAAGAAAAGAACTACAAATTATAGATTTAAAAAAATTATATCCAAAAATGTTCATCAACGTTTTTCAAATTTATACATATAAATTGATATTTCTAAAATACCATAATAAATGTCATATATGTTAATAAACAAAAGATCTTAACGAACAAATAATATCATTATTCCTAAGCTTCAGATTGTAAACATGTTACTAGGATTAATAAATATTTCCATTAAAATAACTGTTAACGTTATTCCGTTATCGCTACAGTTTGATTTAGGTATTTTTCCCAAATACTTAGATTTCATAGAAACCTATAATCCTTTAAGTAAATTCCTCAAATAACTATTGAAATAATCACGATAATATATACACATAAGCTCTTTGTTTCGAAATGTTAACGACCACAGAGTTTATAAATGAAAATTTGAAATAATATTGGCTGAACACAAACATTATACACACGATTAAGTTGCTGCGTGTCTCTTGTGTTAAAATGGTAAAATATAAGATGAGGAAATGGAGGCCATTTCTCCAACAATACGTTAACACAAAGGCAACTAATTTGTCTCGCGCAAGTTATTTGCCCTTTCTTGGTGAAACATAGTGGCAAGTGACGGTGTACTATGAGATCGTCCTATCCATTAAAAGTATATAATTAATTCTAATCTTTTTGATTTATGATGAGTTCATTTTCTATAGCGTATCTTTACATGTTTAAAACGCAACTCATATTTATCGGTTTGAAAGTATACAATCTAGAACCGCTGTTACGATTTTCATGATGTTTTCTCTCCTTTGAAGGTAGCCTACGTTATCTGGTTATGCGATATTATATATTTTATCGATTTTAGTTTAATAATTCTTACGTTATAATATTCATAGTTTGGAATGGTTAAACGAAAATTATAAATTTCATGTTCTTCTGAATATTAGGTTATTTGACACAATTATCGCATTTCGTTAAATTTTCAAAGACATTATTAATTTTCCCTTGGTGAAAATGATACCGAAACAAGATTTCTTTTCTAATTGTAACTAAACATGTTTTTTAAATTGGTGCATTTGTTCATGAATTATAACTTTAATTTGTTGATTAATAGTAGGAAATTCATATTCTCTGACACATTTTACTCAAATATCGTAGCCACTTTGTGATACATATTTTATACTGATTAAAATGTTGCAAAACACCAAAAATTGATATTTTGAACACAATTGTAGTTTTGTAACATTACATTTCATAGTTATTGAGAGAGAAAAAAGGCTTTACAGCATAGAGACTTTTTAAAAATAATACAAAGCGTAAGCTATTTTGTAGCTATAAATTAAAACTAACAAATAAACGAGTAAAAAAGCTTTGAGAAGACTCAAGTTAAGCAATACAAAATGTATATTTGTTCGTCAGAAAGTCTTTTTTAACAGAGTGTTTCGTTTATGATTTGAAAAAATTAAAAAAAAAAATTTCACAAACCTTTGAGATATGTGATGATTTGACTACGAAAAAATATACGATTAAAATAATGAAATTATAAAATGTGTGTGAATGAAATGAAATGTAAGCTATAGAATATAATTAATTTTTTTTTTAAAGAACGTAACGAGAAATTGGTGGAAAGGGGAGAGAACTCAAAGCAAACGCTAATGAAATTGAATTTGGTTTTAAATTCGATGACTTTAATTTATAACTTATCCAGAAGCTGCATTCCCATAACGAACACCTAAATTAATTTAAAATAAATAACAGTGTTGAATATTAGCTTGTGAATATGACCATAAAAATAGTAAATGCATCACAATAACAATGATACAGTGACTAAACCGTGCACACAATTTGCCATCAAATATTAATTCTGATGGAGAGTAAAATGAATAACCAGTTTAAACGCCAGTTAATACATTAACAGTGTTAGAGAAAATGTTCAAATAGTTATCAACAATATTTATCAAATTAGATATATACACCAAAATAAAATATCACCATGTGATTACGACCGAAACCTATATACGTAGGGTGTATACTGTGCATTGTACAGAGTAGAGGCAGATAAATATCGTACCAACATATTTTAAGTTCAAAAGGTTTGGTAATATATCTATGTAAAACCAACATTGGTTTTTTTTTATAACACAGCATTATCTTATTGCTATCTAAGACAATAAACGTTTACGAGAGAAAGTAAAAAAAAAAAACTGCTTCATTTACGTACAAGACATTATTCCAATACATCATGTACACACTAGCTGCATTTTTCGAAATATGAATAATAACAGAGATTGTAGATGGAAAAAATAAAATTTGATGTTGGCTGAACACAAAGGTTACGCACATGATTAAGTTGCTCTCTGATGTATTAAAGTGATGAGGAAACGAAGGCTATTTCTCCAATAAGACGTTTACACAAAAGCAACAAATTTGTCTCCTCGCAGGAAATTTGCCCTCACTTGGGGAAACACAATGGCAAGTAGACGTTGTCCAATATAATACGCAAGATTTTTTAGTAATGAAAACATATTATGTATATTAAACAATATATGGTACAATATTTTACGTTAAGTAAATTATGTGAGTGTGGGTAACTCTTCTTATATAAAATGTTAAGTTGTTTAAACAGTTCTTTCAGGGGGATAAGATGTTTTGAACAATTGGAACAGTTAAGAATCGGACAAATAAACAAGTATTGACATTTTATTTATTCTTTTAAAAAAAGTACCGTTTTATTCTACATAAACGTTATTCGATCGATGTTTTTTAAAACACAATCTAAAGCCAAGTTAAAACGAAAAAAAAAAAAAAAATTCAATGTTAGAACCTGTACAAATTTTCACACGAATTTACGTTTAATCGGTAAAAATGTGTAGAAGCTTGAAATTTTATTCATAGTCAAAACTTATATATTCAGTAGGTATTATATAAAATCTTATTTTATATAAAATTTATATATATTTACATCCTGGTGTTTGGATGTTAAAAAAAATTGTCAACATTAATTTATATTTCCATAAAATTTGTAACAAATTTAAATATCGAGTTGTAATTGTAATATCAATATTTTCCATGGCCTATATACTATTTTTCATATTTGGGAAGTCTTATTTGACCATCTGGTCATATATAAGTAACATAGTAAAAGAGAATTCACAACGTTTTGTATATTAAGATACAACAACAATGAATATAATTTTAAAAAAATTAAAAATACATTGTTATACGTTATCAATTTTATATAACTGAATTTAAACATAATTTTAAGTTATTATAATGTTATTTAATTGTTTTTATGTTAAAATTCATATTTTAGCAAAATTGTTAAAAAAATATGAAGTAGGTAATATGAAAACGTCAACCTTCAATGGTTTTTATTTGAAGAACTCACAAAATTCATCAAAAGGCGTAAAAAGGGAGGGTAGCCTTGAATCTGTTTTGTTTAGAACCAAAGGGACATCAAACAAAAATCAAATTCGACCTATGTAAAATAGTAAGAAAATAGATTTTTTTAAATTTATTTCCTTATATTTCAGTATGACTTAGCGATATAATAAAAATATTACCTCTTACTGAATTTTCTGATATCAGTTTAATCATTACGTGTGACCTTCACAAAACATGTAAATATCCTTTCAAAATCACTTCGTTAATTTCAAATTATAAACTATGGGTCAAGAAAAATAACCATTCCAATTATTTTATCTGGTACTTTAAACCAAAATTGGTAGCCATATGTTGTTTCAATCAATACCACTAGCTAATTAAAAGATTCAGTTTTAGAAGATATTTTGTAAATTTAAAACTAAGATGAATGATCTAATGATATTTCGTTCAAACGTGTTTGGATTTCGGTTTGATATTATACCTTATTAGATGTGTTTACTACATCATATAATGAGTTATATAAAGTATTAAATCGTAATACAATATACGTTCTGGGAAAATATATCGTAAATAAGGACATAAATAAATCAAAAAAATTCTTGTTTGTGTTACAGTAACTAACAAATGATTGAAAGAATCTACTATCAAGGAACAATATTTTTCCAATTTATAGCATATATTCCGAAAAATCATGATTATAGTGATGCATAAGGAAAGATGAAAACAATATTAAATGTACATTGTAAACAAATATCAAACGTTTGTTACAAACATAGATATCAACTTCAATGTAATAAATAACATATTTATGTAGTATTGGGTAGTTAGGGTCGAAACTACACCTTCATTATATTTTATCCTAGACGTTTGTAGGTTGGTACCATTACAAGCGGCACTAAACTCGTTTAGGTGTTTTTAAATTTCAATAGAAGCACACAAGAAGACAATTTGAGTTTCTAACAAAATTGTATACCTGTATATTTTACTCAATTGGATGTAACGTGTTTATTTGACGTATATTTGATCGAAAACCAACTTATTCAGATTCCTTAAGCGACGACGATGTAAATATCAGTCAAAGTTCTGGAGATTTTATACTTTTTTACGTTATTTATTATATACAACATAGTTAGGTGAGTAATGCTCACAGTTTTTAAAAAAAATGACAAAAAGCTTTACATTACTTAATTAGCCCCATTACAAAATGTATTACAAACACATCCTCTAAATTTAAAGCCTAAAATAAATGTAGTATTTATTATAAAAATATAATACTAAATCAAATACTACAATAACTTTGAAATAATGTTCCTAAAATTATTATTTAAAATAATATTGACAAAAACTTGTTGAATTGTATACATCATTCTTTTCCCGACGTAGTGTCCGTTAGGTCCTCGTAGATGTGTATATATTGCAAAGTGTTCGCTCGCTACACTCGTTGACGTGGCTTTGTCGGGTATCGTAACCATACAAATATTACATCGTCTCTTACCTCAAGGTTGAAAATTAGATATTTGACCATAAGTTGGCTTTTTGTCATTATAGAAAAGTGGTTTTGATACATTACATGCAACAATAAAATATCCTAAGATTTTATATAATTAAGTGTGTTAAAGTTTAATAACATAATATATGATATAAAATAGATACTAAAAAAAGGCTGATGTATAATTATCGTACAAAGAAAACATAGCCACTAGAGATACAACTTATACATTAGCTTTCATAATTCTCTAATTAACATTTAAACTATAGAGATAAGAGAACTTCAGGCATGTCCTGGGTTTGTTTCATACACAAAGCTTTGTTATATTTGTTCATCATTAGAGCAAACATATGAGGTCGAGGCATGGTGAGGTAATGCAGACTGTTTAAGCAGCTGTCTCACTGCCTCAGCAAACAAAGGTACAAAGCTTATTACATAACAACGTAATTATGTTTATAAAAACATCAAACAATGGTTAAGACGAGCTGTAGAATAAAGATGCGCTATGGTTTATGAGTAGATGTCTATAAGTATTATTCACACAAAATAAACTAAATGTTTATAGCATTTTCGAAGGCATTCAGACTCAATTCACGTTGACAATAGTCTAAAATTACTGCAAATATGTCTTATGATTGATCTATATATTGGATCATATCATGTATAACAATTAATTGTCTTTCTAATAAATAAGGCTATTAGAAAGTACCTTAAACTCTTATTTAAAAGTTTTTTAAAAACAACCGATAACTAAATATAATTATTAAAAAAAGTAATAACTAGCTTATTTCACATGTGGTAATATACATTAGTGAAGTTTCACAAAATACATAAAAGTATATATTTGATATTTTTTAGTTTTTAGTTATTGCAGTAGACAAATAATGATTTTAAATCATGGCTTATGATAAATAAGTTTTTACACTCTAGTAGTAAATGACATAATAGGAGATCAAGACGTTATTAAAAACTTAATTGTGATAATCATTTTAATGAATTTCAAAAGTTTAAATAGGATGCATACTTGCTTACAAGTTAAACCATAATATAGGATAGAATTATCAAGCCGCATAAAGAGAAAGAGAAAATATAATCACGTAGGCATGGTTAATATTAAACTTTATTATATCTAACCACATGTGCAGACTTAATCCAACAAAAGTTTCTGCAATGCGGTACTTTTACGCAATTTCCTTATCATTTTAACAAAGCGCCATAAGCAATAGCGTAACTTGCGTCGAAATTGTTTATATTAAAATATCCCCAAAAAGTTCAAGAAACTCCGTTGACGTCTAATACGCGACGTAATGGAAAATGGACATTTAATTTTAGTTTATTTGTAGATGCACTCGTTTTTCGCTTTCGACTTGTAGGAAGCAACAAATTATTAATATGTTGCTATGAATAATGTTTCTTACACCTCCCGTCGATAATGTTTTCTATTCAATTATTTACGTAGAAAAAAAATCAGTGTGAAGATGTGAAACTTCAAATACAGTATTTGGCATGGTTCCCTTCATATATATATATACAGTGTGAGTCAAAAGTATGGATACACCCTGTTAAATTTTAAATGGATTAAGATAGAAAAATGAAAGTCAGGACACCTTTCTAGGAAATAAAAGTGAACTTTTTAGTCACTATTACAACTTTGCCCATTTCCCCAAAATGGGATTTTTGGGGGGGCAGCTCAAAATTTTTAAATGTAAAGACCCATTAAGTGACACCTCATTTTAAAGTCCTTGATTAAAGAAAAAGAACAGTGGAAACCAGAGCTTTCTATCTCAACCCAGTACAAAATGGCAGCTCATTGAAATTAAGTAAAACTTCATTGAGGCAAAATATGAGCATCCACATTCAGGTGGTAAATAACCCTAATAGACAACCAATGAGCTGCCATTTTGTACTGGGTTGAGATAAAAAGCTCTGGTTTCCACTGTTCTTCTTCTTTAATCAAGGACTTTAAAATGAGGTGTCACTTAATGGGTCTTTACATTTAAAAATTTTGAGCTGCCCCCCAAAAATCCCATTTTGGGGAAATGGGCAAAGTTGTAATAGTGACTAAAAAGTTCACTTTTATTTCCTAGAAAGGTGTCCTGAGTTTCATTTTTCTATCTTAATCCATTTAATATTTAACAGGGTGTATCCATACTTTTGACTCACACTGTATATATATATATATATATATATATATATATATATATATATATATATATATATATATATATATGATGTTTGACTACTTTATATTATTTTTGGAATTATGTCTCCATGTCTGTAGTATATATATATATATATATAATGTAAAAATCAGAAATAACTCAAAATATATATTTCGTTGATGTGTTGGTGTTTGGTTGTGTGTTGGTCATTATATCTTAACCTAATTCGGGGACAGGGAGAATATGTATTGTAGTAGTTTCTGATCACGTTTGGATTTACTGCTAGTTTTGACCGGCTCAATACTACCATTAGGTCTGGTTTCCTTTCTTTCTTTTAGTTTTAGTTTCCAACAAAACTTTAGAGTATTTGTAAATAGTAGCTTTGACTACTCAGGCCTACCTTTAGGTCTGGTTTCCTTTCTTTCTTTTAGTTTTAGTTTCCAACAAAACTTTAGAGTATTTGTAAATAGTAGGTTTGACTACTCAGGCCTATCTTTAGGTCTGGTTTCCTTTGATACTTTTAGTTTTAGTTTCCAACAAAACTTTAGAGTTATTGTAAATAGTAGGTTTGACTACTCAGGCCTACCTTTAGGTCTGGTTTCCCTTGATACTTTTTGTTTTAATTCTGAAGAAACTTAAGAGTACTTGTATTTAGTCACAGTATTGAATGCCTCAAGCCTACAGGTGTTTCAGTTTCAGCTTCCAACGAAACATTTGGGTATTTGTATTTAGTCATAGGTTGTGTAAAAGGCTGTGTTGGTGATATATATATATATATATATATATATATATATATATATATATATATATTACTTTTATTATGTCAAGGTTTATTATGTCATTTAAGAAAAATATTAAATTTATTTTGAATATATTATACATAAAAATAATATTAAAAATATTATTTAAGTGGAATATTTTCTTAAAACATCATGATTGAGTGTTTATATACACAAATGAAAGCAAATGACAGATTAAACCAATTTAATAATTTAAAAGGGGATTTTTATTATTTAAAAACAATATTTACTTATATAAATGATAATCCACTTCAAACACAGCAGTATATTTTGAAGATGTCATCATTTCAAAGCTGTATTCATTTAGTCACATTTATTCAAGGAAATACTAACAAAACTTGAAATTATTATTTAAATTTGACCCAAAGCGTTATGTCTACTGTTCAACGAACCGTATATTATTTCAATTTAATAAAACAATCCCGGTGATAAATTATTTTTCAGGACTGAAAAACAAATTCACAGTTCGATCTCAGCCTGAATTAGTACTAGACTTCTAAATCACCAATGTAAAAAAAAAATAATAATAATAAGTTTTTATTTTACGAGTGATGTTTATGGAATTTGTGATATTTATGTTGATTAAATCTCAATAATAAAATTTGTCTGCAGCTTTTTACGAAAGTAATTATTATAGAGGTAAGTCTAATTACGAAAATGGAAAAAAGGCTTATGAGATATAATCGCCGAGAACTATTACAAACTCTATGAAAAGTAAGCACGATAATTTACGATACTGAACAGGCAACCAGTTAAACCATACAATCGAACCTCAATTAAAGGTTTATAAGTATCATGATAGGCCTATGTCATTTAGAATATTTTTCTGCGACATTTCATTAAGTATTATTATCAATACAACAAATTCAAGGCATCTTGATTTTGTTGTTGTTTCAATCTATGCAGACGTTTAATATTACCGTTTAATTTTCCTGTTTGAAATTGCAACTGACAAGTAATGAACGAAAGATTTCCCTTGAAAACACTTGTTCAATTCTCTCTCGGCTTAAAGCCCCTTCTCCCTCTTCCTCCTATCCCATTTCCAGCTCGTGATTGCAGAGATGAAAACAAAAGCATTGAACTGAAAACGGGCCTCGAAATTAATATTAAAGCAAGAACAGAAAATGGCGGGTCCTCTCTGTGTTTGCTACTAGAAAGCACATTCCAAATATAATTCAATCAATTAGTAAACAAACATTCACCTCTTCTTGTATGGAATTATATTTAAGTAAAAGTATAAAATATATAAAAAATTTGTTATATATACTTGGTTTTCCTTTTGTTTTTAACAAATATTTAATATATTATATATATATATATATATATATATATATATATATATATATATATATGGATAATGTATATAGATTTACGCTTATATATTTTAATAAATGGATAGATGGTTGGATGAATAATAGATAGTGTTATACCACAAAATAGATAGGATGGTAAAGACGAGTACATTTGACTAGGCAAGGAGATCATCCAAGATACAGACTACAGATGATACTAAGAGCAGGAAAGTACTTGTAGTAAGGGTTGAGAAGAGAATAGAAACTAGGTGTAATACTCGAATAGATTGTAGATAATCTATGGGAATGCTAGAAGTGTTTAATGAGACAGAAAGAAGGACGGTGTTCCCCCCTAGACGTCTCAAGACAAAACAGTAGATAAGAAGGATAGTCCATTGAAAAACCAAGTAATTTACTGAAGCATTGTACAAAGAGGTGTCGGTGATGTTTATTATTTCAATGATTTGTGAGAGGAGGAATACGGATTTAAGAAACTGAAGGATTAATTGGAAATAGAAATAAATCGGTGATGAAGTTATACTCCAATTGGGAATAATTGTTAGGAATAGTTGTTAGATAAAATTATAAAGACTATCATTATAGAAGAGGCTAACAGTGACATCCAGAGGCTCTGCTCGTGGGTTGACCAAGACCATCTGTCAGAACTATCAACGGAATTCATTAGTTGAGAACATTACGGTCAAAAACACGGTAGCTGGTACAGTGTTCTTAAATGGTAGAGATTAAAGAAAAGAGACTCCTTCGAATGTTTGAATATTTGATAATAATATTCAACTTGCTCTATCTTGGTACTAATTGATGCAGTTTACAATAAAGGGGATCAATAATGTATTTCTTAGAACTATAAAGAAACTGAACCACGATTGCTATTTGTATTTCAATTTAACCATACATCGCTCTATCTGAAATAAAAAAACTCATTTATAATATAAGTTACAAATTTCATAGAGTCTTAGAGAAAATTAATTCCTAACACCATACAAAAGCTGTTTATAGTTTACTAAAAATTTGAATATTAGTCAATAATAAGATCAATTGATTCTCTTATTTTGTGGAGATTTTATTAATTCTTGTTTTCGTTTACTTGTCTAAATCTCTGTTTCGCTATTCACTGGCAGATTTATTAGGCGTAAAACGCTTAAACTAATATGTCACATATATTAAATTTACACATTTTACACATATTATGTATACTTCAAAGTTTTGTGGTTATGTAAATGTGTAAATTTCATATATGTGACAACTAAAGTTAGGTGTTTTACGCCTGAGGAATCTGCCAGTGAGTAGCGAAACAGTACTGTAGCAACAGAAAAATAAAATAAAATATTGCAAAACGTTTTTACAAATCAAGGTAATTTTATAATGTATGCAATTCCTGAAGAGCCAAAAATATGAAGTACTGTAATAAGATGAAGATGGCTGCGATCTTAGTCGAGACGCGATAAGATGTTCACTTTCAAAAAATGCCACATTTACGAATATTAAATCGATATTGAAAAACAGTCAAAATGATAAGCATTCTATTTGACTAGTATTGTGTTATTCTCTTGCTAGAAAACCCAAACAACATTCAATAAATTTCTAAATTTGATTTTTGTTATGTTTTGAAAACTGACATGTCCTTTATTTGTCTGTTAAAAACAAGGCCAGAGTCTACGGCATATGCAGAAAATGACACCTTCAAACATCTAATCACCTTTGTTTGACTATCAGAAAATTAGCGAAAACACGTACTAATGTGACATTGATAATGGGTCTCAACCTCCCAAAATAATACATTTATGAAGGATACAGTTCTTCGCTATGTATACCTGTATTTATGCAGTTTCAGGTTACTAACAATCAGATGACATCAGGTTTGGTGTCTTTCCGGCCAGAAACATTTCAAAACTAATTGCTCACTGAAATAACTTTAATTTTCTTAATTTTTGGATAAAATGCGACACTTTGTCGAAACATGAAACACACAGCTACATTTAAATGCACAACCGTGGTAACAGTTTTATTAGAAAATATGATATTAATTAGTCGTCAACAGGACGAGGTACATAAAAATGCGGATAATCTCCAAATCTTAAAACAGCCTCTGTGTGGCTTTTATCTGCCATATTGTGCTGGTTTTAGTGTCACCACTAATATGAAACCAGGCTACATCTGTACAGAAAATGCTTCTTCAAATCCATTGGAAAATTACATACAAACAAGGACACAGTTTTTCTTTTATCGTAGTTTTATGGGACGTAGAATGAAGAATCCCAGTTTCTCGAAAATATCTCATTTATGATTCTTTTTTTTTATATGCTACAAATCAATTCTTCTAGTTTTGCAATCAGAGATCTATCAGCCTCTTTTGTGGTGAGTAAATTTTTTTTTCAGTCTCATTTATGTTTTTCTTAAATTTTGTCAACAAATTGTAAATAATATTTTCGTCGGTAATTTCTTTATCCAAATTTATTTCAAAATGCCTTTGAAGCTGTTTAAATAATCCCGTTATCACAAGATGTTGAACTATGTACATTTGTGTGTACATGTTTGCTCTACACATAGTCGCGTCTTTCGGTTTTATATACAGCACATATGTAATGGTTTCTACTTCGATAGACGTATGCTTCCTTTGTGACAATTTGCATAAGGAACCAATTAAAATATTTAAAAAAGCTAAATTTTTTTGTTTACTAACGAATGAATCACACAGTATAAAACTAAAAATACATTTAAAAAATGAAGAAGTGTTTTGTAATCGTATTACAATATTATCAGTAGTTTCAGGAAAAACTATAGCATTACGAGGAAAAATGTTTTATTACACCAACACTTTCTAATATAGTTTTGTTTCAACCTACCTACAGTACGATTAACACAAATCATATTATTTCAACATTATGAAGTAGAATTTATAACATGGTGTTAATTAGTTGAACGTTTTATATAAATACTACAATAAAGAATAATATGCAATTAATTTTGCTGTTGTTTTAACTAAAATAAACTTACCAAATACAAGGTTCATTAGACAAGAGAAAGTTCTTGCTGACTAACTTACCTGAAATAAAAACAATGCAAATTAGATATAAACAGAATATATTTCCTACCCCCAATAAATTATTCAATGATGTCTATTTTTTAAACTCAAAAGCCAATAATTGCGGTTATAAACGTAAAAAAAAATCAATTAAATAATATTACAATATTGAAATGATCAACAAAACCTAAGAGAAAATTGGGTATCAAGTATAATGTAATAATTTCTGTTGTTAATTTTTATAAGTCATAAATTCCATACAATAGTAACTATGTCAATACATATGACACAAAATTTGAGATAATTCTACTTAATTCTAATCCTAATAGTTAATTATTGCTCTTTATCTACAATACTGCTGTTATTATGAATAAGGAATGAAGGATTTGTGTCTTTGCTTTTTAAAAAAGAACTTTGCTTATTAATATCAATGTTGATGAAAAGAAGGCAAATTTATATGATTATATATTAATCCTCAATTAATTATGTTTCACATGACGCTTGTTATTTTTTTACAACAATTTAATAGTTAATTAACTATTAATTTTGTTGTTTATATAATTTTATTCGTAGCCGTTTCCATAATACATTGCTTTTTAAAAAACGATATTTATCAAAATAGGTCTGAAAACAGACAATTTCAAGACTTAATATTTAAAATATTTAAAATAATCACGATTTTATAATTCATAAAATCTTAAAATGAAATAATTCACTTAAAATATGCTTTTAAGTGAATTACGCAGTAGTTACTAGTAAATTGTAAAAATTTTAATTGAAACGAAATAAAATAATGTTTAAGTTTGACAAGTTGATTCTGATATAAATATTAACATTCCCCTAAAAATGAATTGACTCCATTCGAGTAGATTTAGAGACGTTACCTTTGAAAAATATCGTTTAGTTTTTCACTATGAAATACCTAAAAGTTCGTATATTCTCGTCAGATTGTGACGAACAAGTTTTGCCTTGAGATTTTTCTTTGTTAATTTATGATTTAACTCGTAGTGCATTGTTTCTGTAACGTTCATGAATTTATGAAATACAGCACTTTTCAACTGAATTGTAACTGAAAATTTCAGATGACTTTAAGAACTTACTCGAATTACAAACATAAATATGTAAAAAAAATATTAAAAGCTACAAAAAACTATAAATTTGTTCAAGAATAACAATCACTGACTGGAAATCCTACACACACCAGCACTACACAAACGCACACTCACACAGAAACACTCGTAATTAGACGCCCTTCGCGTCTAACGAATAGGCTATTTAATTTGGAAGTGGCAAATTAAATAGTTCTAAACAGATTATATTAAATAAGTTATTGAAAACATATTAACAAGAATACTTTTTTATTGTTAAACTATGCAAAGAGAGAAGAACCTAGGTGATATGTTGTAACTATTTTGAGGTAAAACCAATTCTACACATATTATTATTTATTTTGTGTTAAGTTAAGCCAATATATGTTTCAGGAAAACTAATTAAATATTTATATTAAGAAATTAATTAAACGCAGGTTGACTAAAAAAAATAAACAAACGAAAATTGAAATAAGATAATTAAAAATAAAATAAAATTTAAAAAAAAGTTTCATCTATTTAAATCAAATAAAGGAAGTAATTAATACACAAAGAATCAAAAAAAAATTAAATTAATATTTTTTTTTTTTTTAAACAAAGAAAGCGAGACGGAATAAATATTGTAATACATTAAATAAAAAACTTATTAACTTGTAAAAACGTCAAATCTAACGAAAATAAGGAACGGAAGACAGACAGACAGAAATAAAAAAAAGAGATGTATTTAAAAAAAATAAAGTGCTATAAAACTATTGAATACCAACGGATTAAAATATTTCAAAATTATAAATAATTAAAGGTTAAACCAACTAAGAGAAAATCTCTTCACACAGCGCAACCCTGAGAAGATTCTCAGTTCACTAAAATAAAGCAAAAGTAAAGGAAGATTAACTTTGTTTTCTCTCCAACGGTTTCACCTCCACTCCCTTTCATTTTTGCCTACAATTAACTTTTAAAATAATCTTTATTAACTTAAACACTTTTTAACTTTAAACTTTTTATCGGGATGGTTGATCCAGTACCGAGTTATCTCATTCATTCCACTTAGGCTACTAACTCGTTCATATACTTGGTTTAGGACATCTTGGTATATTGCTTGTTTCTTTGGCGCGTTAAACTTTTTAACTGTTTAATATTACATATCTAGATCTGATCAATGATATACCACTACAGTAGATACAAGAAATAGTTTACAAAATTATTAAATTATTTGCCTTTATAATACTAACGGTTAAACTAATTAATTTATATGTAAGGATTTGAAAATCGATATTTTGAAGTGTTTTTTTTTTTTTTTTACAAGTGGTTAACTTATAATCTTTTTATTTTTTAAATTTCTTTTGGGGGTTAGTAAATCATCACAGGGTTGCGTTGCGTGGAGAGATTATCCCTTAGTTGGGTTTAGACATTAACTTTATTTGTTTTCAATTTTGAACCTATTGGTTTTGTATAATGTTATTACTCTTTTTCTAATTTCCATATAATTTAATAAGGCAAATGGAGACAATAAGTTTGATAATTGATATCTTGGCACGATATGAGATCCAGCTTTCCTTGAGCTGAGGTTGGATCGAGCCGAATGGATGGATGTCTCAGTTTTGTTGAATATCTCAGTTGAGCGATAGATTACAAATTGATTCCTTTTTCTGTCTTATAGACCTGAATTGTTCAACACTGGCCTCTGAGATCCTTAAGTTTAGTTTGGTTAATGGTGATGTGAAATGCAGACGTTATATCAAGGTTACTCGGTCCATGAAAGAGACACGAACCTTATCACTAAACTATTAAATTATTTGGTTTTTAAACAATAACGGTGAAACTATTTTATTCCTTTTTAAGAAGTTTACAGTAGAAATTTGAATAATTGTTTTTCTTTAAGTGGTTAACATTAGTCTTTCTTTATTTTAACGAGTTGAGAATCTTCTAAGGGTTGCTTTTTTTGGAGAAATTATCCCTTAATTCGTTGTAACAGTTGAATTAATTTAAATTTTTTATAAATTTTATTTATATTAGACGATCTCATTTTAACCTAAAACATAAATTGAACTCTATAAATATTTAATTAGTTTCCCTGAAAATAATACTTATATTGGCTTTACCTAACACAGTATATATATATATACATTTGAATATATTGTAAACATATATATATATATATATATATATATATATTGTGTTAGGTAAATGGGGTTATATAATTGGTTTTATCTTAAACTAGATAGAATTTATCTCTACGGTAATTGTAGCCACGAAAGTGAAATTGTGTTAGGACATCAAAGAGCAATTATATTAATAACTATTATTTCTTCTTATCAAGACACAATATAAGACATTCCATTTTATTTATGATTTTTTAAACTCTGCTCTCGTTCATCATATGCTTTGACATTGTCCAATCTTAAAAATGATTTTTGTAATGAATATTAATTTTATAGAACTATAACCCATTTTAATATCATTCTAGATAATAACTTGCAAAATAACATTTTTAATCATAACAAACGAAACCCATGGACGATTTTTATTTTCTTATCACATAAATTTATGGTTTTTAATGGGATTTAATTTTAGTAATCACAAACAATACGTATCCGTAATTGGATTTTCCTTATCTCTTTCCGCCTTAATAGAAGTGTTAACCTTAAAAAAAAATCACCCTACATATTTATATACATGCATACATTTTTACTACTGAAAAAAAAACGTAATTGTTGCACGATAATCCATATCAAATAATAATGAATATGTTTGTTACAGCCATAATTGTAGTAGAAATATTATCTAAAAATCATTGTATGTATAATCAACTTACCAAGTCATTTTTAATTTCTTTTAAACAACTTGATTAGAACAATCTTTGAACAAAGTTAACAACCGTGTAAAATGAACATAATATATTTTACCATCCATTGAATTATTAACATTATATATATTTGTGACAAAGAAAAATTTAATAATAGATCATCCGATAACGTCTTTTTTCACTTACCATTGTGTTTCCCCAACAGAGGACAAACATCATGCCACGAAACAAATTTGATGCTTTTGTATATACGTCTTGTTAGAGAAATAGCCATCACTTCCTTATCTCATATTTTACCACTACTCTTTCAAATTAAATTAGAAAATAAAGACAAGAAGTATAAACTTAATCATCTATAGTACATCTGTGAATAGTCAATCTGTGAATCACAGTAGGCAATGGAAAATGTCATCCCGAAAATGATATATTTCTAAGAACAGAAAGTATCGATAAACATCAAATATACAAAAAATACGTGATTTGAAATTAAAATATACCAGTACAAACATTACAACATCCTTCTTACACAACGGATAATGAAAACGTTAGTAAATACAATCGAGATATGTAATTTTATATTAAATACATTTAGGCACACTGATTAGGATCAAAAACTTCATATTTCAATAATAGTTAGTCAATAAATATGGTATCCATTGTTCATTTTCATATTTATAAAAGATATCTTCAAAAAAAAAATCATTTAATGCCATACCGAACGCGCCAATGAATTAACAAGAGGAATTGATAATAAGTCACTGACAGATATATTAAGGTAATATATTATTTTATATTTATTACTTTTACATTCAACATTTATTATTTTAAGCATCAATCTGTTTACTTTAGGAATTTATTTGGTAACCCCAAAACATATATATTCATAGTTGATTTTTTTTTTTAACTACGAACATCTAAACAAATAAAAAAAAATATATATATACAGTTTTATTCAATACAATATTTGCGTTGCTTATTCCGTTTCGTGCCATAAATATTGTAAATAAGTGGAAAAGTGTTATAGCTATTTCATATATATGTCTAATTATTTAATCTCACTTAGTGTTATAGTTATCAAGAGCTGTATTTATAACAACTATTTGCCCATTAAACGAGTCTTGAAGTCTCATCAGAATGTAAAAAATTAAAATTAAATTTATATGACCATAATTTTTATTTGTAGAGATAAAGAGATAGGAGAATGAAATTACAAGAGTAGGGTAGACCTGTGAAACCATAAAAACTAATCAAATCGAGATATATTTTTAGTAGGAGAAAGCTTTAACTCCAAAGAAATCCAATTACAGTAATTCTCCATTCATTGTTCCTAAAACTAATTACATTAACAAGAGCAATCGTGTAATGAAAGTAACTTCTTTAAACTGGAAACGCTTCTAAAAATCTTTAATACTCACTTTCAGGAATTACAATGCAAAAATAGTCGTTATGATACTTGTTTTGTAAAATTTAAAGGTACCGGTATGTTTTGATGCTTCTGTAATGTAAGATCTACTATCCTTACAAAACTAGAAATATAATTAGCCTATTTAGATTTAACAAACTCTGTAAATTGAAGTTATCTTAAAAACAAGTTACGGATATTATTTTCCAAACTATACATTTTGAAATAGGCTTATAAATTCCGAAATATGTATTTATATAGGTACAACAAGAGAGCATTCAGTGGGTTCATAAATTTTTAATAAAATTCCCTCTTGCAACGAAATGATTGATAATTCTTATTACCTCTCTATTCATTCATTCGCATATAATCATCTTCCATTACCAAAAAAAAGACTTTTTATAAAAATTATTGTTTTTAAAATTTTATTTGTTTCTTAATTTAATATTTAAACAGGATTGTGACCACCCCCTTGAAACTACTTATTCTTAAAACCTTCTTTATTGTGCAACAAAGTCCCTAGGTTCTAATATCGTAGATTAGTCCCTTCGACATGATTTTATATTCTTGCATTAATTCGGTAGTCATCTTGCCTGTCAACCATCGCTTATGTGGTCCGCGGTTTCATTGCCTAGACCCAGCATATTAGGTACCGATCATTTACCCCTATTCTGTATGGTCATAGTATCCTGTTACAAGAACTGTGGTTCTTCTGAGTTACCGCAATGTGTTCAAGGTCTGTGCCATTCTTCCGGCAGACAGGTTATTTGCATTACTACCCTCCATGCAACGTAATTGTGCCACTGGCCTCAAGACATCCTATAAGTCAAGGCCGCTGTATGTCGAAGAAAACATCAGACTTTGATGAACTCAATATTTATTTTGTGAGTAATTTTAAAATATTTTAATTTTACATTATAGAACAGTTATTTAATTATAAAACGAATTAAAATTAAAAGTAATAAATACAGAAAAAATGACGAATGTATGTATACAGAAAATGGATGCATGACTGATGTTTTCAGACGGGTGTTTAGAGTGGCCCGCTAAATTAGAACCGCTCAATTGCGGTAAAAAGTCGTGTTCACAGGCTCAGCTATAATACAATGATTATAATTAATTTGCTGTGATCATACCTTGCAAGAGAGGTACTCTTTTTGCGGTGTTTTAGTGTAATTCACCTGTTAATGGTTGTCCAAGTTTGTAACACTGACATTCCAGCTACAGAATCGGGTACTAGATGACTGGTTGTAGATTTTACCTTTATCTATTCTCTGAATGCTCGTTGACCTCTAAGCCTTTGTGTTCTGGTGTCCAGTGAAAAGTTACGCTGTTTTTAAGGGAAATGAGATAAGGTTTTCACGGTGTTCCCAAAGCATTTAGATGCAGCATATGAAAAGGTTTTTAAGTCTTATGGAGATAATTAAATGTCGTTTTAGAAATTGCTAAAACCGATTATTTGACTCAGAGAATAAGTGGCAATTATTTATATTCACATTTATTAAGGAATAATATTTTTACTATTAGCTAATAAAGGGAATATTTTGTCAAAGTTGAACCATTAAGTAAAACCTTCAATATATTTCCTAAGTGCAAACAATGTCAGGCTTTATTTCCAAAGAGACTTCGCCTACGATAAATATGTAGATAACTACTTCAAAAAAGTCTCCCATTTTAATAGCGACTTATGGCCTCTGTGTAGTCTCCACATCAAAAGAAATTAAACTGATTTGCATACAAATCTCTTCTTACATTGTTTAGTTATGTGAACTGACTACTAAACCGAGTTTTGTTAATTTTTCTTTTTAAACCCCCAAATTGGTTAAAAACTACTGCTTTTATAATGACTTTTCAAGATATTCTTATAAGGAATACATGATAGAAAACTAAGAAATACAAATAAATAATTGTGTGTATATATGTAGTTATAAAACGTAGCAATGCCATGACTATTAATACTGTGAACACTGAATGAAATATTTGACACTTATTGTTTAAAATTTCAACAGTCTAATGGAAAATATAGCCGCAAAAATAATTAATGAATTACCGATACACTTTTCTCTTGATCATTGTTTAATCGAGAACGTAGTTTTAATTTCATAAAAGATGTGAAGTAAAAAGTATCTATTTTTAATAAATCAAATGATAAACAAAAACATTACAACCTCATCCCCGATATGTTAAAATATACTATTACAAAAAAGGAACTATAAATATATAAATTGGTTATTTATGAAAAATCAACTAATATTACAATATTGTCTTTGTAAAATATTTGAATTCTTAAATTGTACAGGATATATATGAATCAGTAGTGTTTAAAACTATCTGTTGCCTATTCTGCGAGACAACTTGAGAAAATTAAATATTTTTAATTATCGTCTGAAAGGAAAATATTAAAAATAGAAACAAAACTACTGTATAAAAAAAGAGATAATTGAAGAGAGGGAGGAGGAAGAGGAAGTTAAAAAAGAGGAAAATTGTGAAACGTCGGTTGGTTTATATATTTTATGAATATAAAGCATTTCCACTAACGATGATTTTAGACAGAAACAGTTTGTGTAATTTAGACTTCAGACTGTGAAAAATGAAAAACGCTTTGATCATTGGAACAGTGAACAATCTTTTCAAGATTCTTGACGATTTTGTTTGTAAGTAAATATTGCTTTATCCAATGAATATATTGCTAGAAATGACGCATCAGGTTTTTCTAAAAGTATGTATTAAACATAATCATTTTAGTTTACATTTATAGATTGAATACCCAATGTGAAAATATAGAAGGTTACGTGTTTTGTAAAGTTATTAAACAGGATGAAAAGTCGAAAAAGGAGGCCGGAATAGTCGAAGATAACCAAACTACGTATTACTAAGTGATTACCTATACTTCGTATACTGGGACGTAGAAAGACGGAGATGTCTACCAGTCTTACCTGGTTCTGCATTGTTATGATTAGTAAGAATAACATTTTTGTTTTTAGAAGATATCTGAGGTTTGATTCTCTTACAGCTTATGAAATAACAGTGACTGGATGAACAAGAACTAGTATTACTGAAAAAAGTCTAAATTGTATTACTACAATTTAGTAAAAGAGTTTAATTATTAGAAGAATATATCATGCAAATGCATGGAAAGCTATACAATTTAGTTACCAAGTTTTTTGTGTGATTGAAAGCTTAAATTTTATATTTCTAATTTGTATTAATTTCTCACATCTAGAGAGTTTATGTGATGAGTAAAATTGTCGATTTAGATTTTTGTGTTATCAGTTTTAAGGCTACATGAGTATAAAAAGTGATATTTAAAATGAGGTGTCTTTGTTGTGTTGTCTACCTATGTGTGCCGTTTGTAGCTCTACAGCATAAACATGTGGACCGATTTTATTAAAATGTTTATACATGGGCATATTTTGGTCATATCTCAAAAATTATTAGATTTTATATTTTTAAATTTTTGCGATATCTGCCATTACAAAAGAACAGGAATCATGATTTTTATTAACACATTAAAGAACTTTACCTGGGATCAATCTGTAATTTTTTTTGCATAAATAACTCTTTTAAGGGGGGCGATAGAAAGGGAATTAAAATCAAGTGTAAAAATTTAATAATTTGTAGGAGAGAAATTAGATAAAAATCTGCCACCAAACTTCAACATTTGTTTCAAATTATGCTTATTAAATTATCAGTGATTGTAAACAAAAACAACAGCATTAGAGATAACCTATTGAAGTAATTAAATTTATATTCTTACCAGGAGTAATGGTTATTTAACTTCTAGAAAAATCAGTTAGGTATGAATCAATATAAGGTTTAGTTTAAAAAATATGAGACAGTTATTGTGTTATATTCTACCTACTACTGATATCTATCTTATGCAATCGATTAGGAAACATCTGTATTTAAATCATTGAGTATTGTTATTTGACACATCAAATATTTAAAACTAAAACTTAAATACAACATATTTAGTCATATAATAATTAAAATTATAGTTTTAAGCTTCATTATTCAAATTTGTGCACGGAAATAACCTCAAAGATAAAAATTCACATTTAAAAATACGGTTATTCAATCAAAATGTTCATGCCAAATCAACATGTTTTTATATAATATTTAAAACAGATTGAAAATATGTCTTTTGTAGTATACCCTACACTCACTCACCTACAGGCGGACTATTTCTCTTGAACTAGTAGATTAATACTGCATTTCCCGACAGTAATTGACCACACATACCGTTTAGTCTAAACCGTTGCGGTAAGCAAATCACTGCCTGAAGGAGCATTCGTTACAAGCTCGTACATGAACTACCAATAAATTTGTTTTAGAGAAAATAATATTGAACAGTCGCTTGAGAACAAAAACAGACTAAAATAATTAATTGCTAAGCAAACAACCAAAAAGTTTTGAGCTGAAACTGTTAGTTGTTTCTCTTTCTAAAGCATCATCACAATAACTTTTCATAACTAAAGAGTTGTGTATTCATTTCATATGATCCTTACACTTTACGTTTATTATGAATATTTTGTATAGAAATTTGTATATTAATACTTTATTTCTGCAAATAGTTGAAATTTCATCACTATATGTAAATTCATCTACTTACACAGTTTAAGGAGTTTAGGGTAAGTTTGGTATTCGCTATTTAGTCAGTCTCTGATCAAATCTAAGATGAGCACTAGTGCACGTAAGATCAATGTGAACAGTGTTTTGTGGTTTTTTTTTTTTTTTTTTTTTTTTTTAATGATGTAAAATTTAACAGTTATTGTATTCAAGTGAATCGATTAAATTAAATTAAAAATAAATTGTCTTACCTTCAATCCTTCACTTTTAAAATGAAAATGTGTTATTAGCAAATGTCCGTATCCTAGTTGTAAAACAAAACATAAAATTAATACAATCGTTATTAACAAATTTGAGATTTTAAATTTAATAATTATTTCCTTGAATTTTGCTAAACATTGTAACTAAATTTAACTAAAACATTTGCTAGTTAACACTTTGTATGGTTCTGTTAAATACTGAATTTTACACGTGTGATTTGTCAATTAATTCATAATTCTATTTCAATTTATCAGTCTTTCAAATATTCTTTTTTTTTAAATTTATTAAAAATATATTTCTTGAATGTTCATTTTAACAATTTTTCACAATTATTATAATTTGTAATAAAATTGTATAACATATTATACATGTTTTTATTAATCTTATCTTCCTGGACCATTAATAAATATGAATAGCAGTACTAGCCTTCAAATGGTCCTTTACACTTTTTTGTCTCTTTTTTAAAGTCTTACTATAGTCAGGATTCTTCAACGATCCTTTATTGGTGTACTTGTAGTATCTTGTGATATTTATTTTGTTAAGTGTTCGTCTTCGTGAATAACATTGTAATGTCGAAACTAAAGTCAGACTATAAAAAAGAGACAAAGAAATATAAACGATCATTTGAATGTTAGTATTGCTATTCATTCATAATTCATTTGATGAGTAAGTTAACTTTAAGAATAAGACATTTTGAGTCCTAACTTAATTGGACTTTCACGATTTACTTTTGTAAATTTACTTTTCACAGTTTATATTGGTTCCAAAAATGTAGTTGGATTAAATTAAAAGAAGTCAACTCTATCATTCTTCATCAAAACATCTAATAGACCATATTACTAGTACATTTCAATTATATTTAATTAATAACTATCAAATTTATAAGGACCATATCAAATTTGTGTAACTCAATTGTTGAAATAAAACTATTCTTGATAAGTGACAAAAAAGTATATTTATATATTCTTTATATATCTCATTAAAATGGTAGATTTGGACGTCCAACTTTACGTTTAATGTCCAATTTTATTTAAGTAAACTTTAAATGATATATAAATCCCATCTTATAGTTAAATTGGTACTTTATTTAAATTAATTTCTTTTTTTAAACCAAGTAATAAATAATAAATTAAAGTTGAAAGAATTGTCAGTAAAATATTACATAATGTAAAATAAATTTTAAATATATATATATATATATATATATATATATTAAAATTATTTTGATGAACTTTACTAGAGTAAGTTTATCACTTTAGTCGATAGCTACTCAACTTTGAGTACAAAAAGTGTTGTACAAACCTTCTCTTGAACACTTAAGCACTTTATAAATCAAATTTAATCATAATGACTTATGCACTCTTTTAGTCGAGCCCATTTCATCGCTGTCATAAATTCACCAATTTCACGATTGTCAAATATAGCTTCTGATTTATGATCCGTAATTAAAACATCGATATTTCAAAAATGTTTTTAATATCATTTCATTCTATCAAACGTTTACTAATACGTTTCATGCAATATGATCGTTATTGGGATACCACGATTTGTGACGCTATTTCACTGACACATTGCGTGGCTAGTATTATTAATTTTATACTCTACGATATTAATAGAGCTGGCTGACAATAGGTCTCAGTTAGTTGTGATGCTTTTAAACACGATACACAATTGAATTATCAATTTTGTAAAGTCTGCCGATCTGTATCTATTTACATTTATTGTTGTGTGTTTGTAAGACTTTCAGTTTGATCTCAACATAGAAAATGGTTTATAACTAATTTAAAAATATGAAAGACAAGGCAGGGGCGTAATAATAGACTACAATAAATAAATTAAAACAACAAATTATTAATTTAGTATCAACCACAATGTTTTAATAGAAACTTGCCGACCATGGTTTCGCTAGTTAAAGCATTGTCAAGGACTTGTACAAGAATGAAACAATAAGGTTCAGTACACAATGTATAAACATTATAACAATAGCTGGGTTTTCCCTTATAACCTAGATGAGAAAGGTAGAGGAAGGGAGTGGAGAGGAGGGTCAATGACTTGACTTGGTTAATGGTTTCAAAAGTGGGGAATTACTTAAATCTAATTGTTCATTTAAAACTAACCCATTTTTATTTTTAACTAATCTATTAATTTGTGGTTGATACTAAAAAAATTGTTGTTTTAATTTATTTAAAATGGAATACCACCAAGTACCTACGGTCTCTAGCATAAATAGACTACAAAACAATACACTGCGGTTAACCTTCATTTTTGTGTTTTGATAACTTATCCTAAATCGTAATATTTATTTTTACTTGTGATTTTTCACACGAGTTATAGCTTCATTTAGTTATAAAAAATTAAGAGGAAAAAGTCCCGACATATGACCTATATTAAATTTTATTAAAGTCAGTCAACGCGTTTAGAGTTTAGATGACTGCACAATCGATAGACAGACATAATTCTGAAAATTAATTTCTTTGAATTCATTTGGCCTCATAAATTATATCCGCTAAATATTCGACCCAAAACAAAATTATCTCAATAATTTAAGATAAAATGAAAATGTGCCCCGAATTCAAATTTAGACCTAAATTTATCAAAACAAAACAAAAATTGAAATTCAGCGGAGTATCAATAGAAATAGTTGGAATTTTGAAATATTTCAGAGTAATACAGAAACTGGATTTAGAAGAACTCGTATCCGATGTCGATGTCAGCAAACCTTTACGGTAAGTTTAGCATTTCCAGTATCACAAACAGAGAATTCTAGATAAGTTATGGTAATATATAGCAGCTACTTCATAATGCAACACTCTAGCAAACTGAAACACATTTCAGTGTGTAGTTTTAGTACTAGAAAGCAAAGGGATGGAAGTACTCAATGTGTTCTTGTCTACTATTACAAACTTCGCGTCGTGAATATATCCTCGTCTTTTGTACTTCCATCACAACCCATAATATTTTCCCATATATAGAGACATAAATCAATGAATTTATTTAAGGAGTAACGTTTAGGCGATCAGGTCCTCTCTCTCAATTAACCAAATACACAAATATAACAAGAATATAGACAAAATGAAAATAAAATGATATTATTATAAATTAAAGTATAATAATAATAAATACAAAAAAAAAAATCACTGGATAAAAATGCACAAAACAATTAGAGTAATAACAAAGAAAGAATAAAATATATAAAATAAAAAAAGGAATAAAGAATAAAACTTAATCACCAGGTTTCAAGGATATTAATTCATCAACTAGAAAACTAGAACTAAATATAGAAAATAGGAAAATGTAAAAATAAATCATATAATTGCTGTCTAATATTTCGAACTGAATAAAATCAATAAAAAATAACAAGGTAATTTCATTTCAAAATCATAAAATCTTACTGGAATTTAAAAAAAAAAACACACACACACACACATACATAGCCAGATAAATGAGGAACTATGTGTTTTTAGATATATTTTTTCCTAAGTGTTATGGTAGCTAAGTGGTTGAATGCGTCACTGTGCGACTTGATATCGTGGGTTCGATTCCAACCTAGGACACAAGGTTTATTCTGTGCAGTTTGGTTCTTTCCAACCGATGGTATGGCGGAGGGAGGACCCGCTGTAAATAAGAGGTCTCTTGATTGATTGGAAGTTGTATCAAATGCACAGAAAACACTCGTTTTCCAAATATTATTTTGTAACTCTTTACCATTTCCAAACTCTAAATTTTAAACGTATTCAAAAACTAGAGATCTATATTTCCCTCAAATAAAAGTTACACAATAGGTCTACTTTTAAATCTTTTAGTATTAACATATCTTAAAATCCCACCATTGCACACGTCATACGTGTAAATACGAACGGAATATTAAACCGTAGTAAAATTAGTATCGATATAATTAACGCAGCCTAAATGTTAGGCAACTTTCACAACACACAAGTTGCATAGGCTTTCCCCCACTATACTTTATAAAACTGCAAATGTTTTTACTAAAATGAAGATATCTATTATTCAAGTCGTTATTTGGCGGCGTATCAAATTATTTGACTATGGATATCAAATGTCATTTTAGTATGACATTGGGACATATCAGTCCTTAAGTCCCACCGAGGTCAGTACACGGAGGCCTTGAGCCGGGACCTTGGTGTTCTACAATACTGCAGTATAAGAGTACAGAATATGTAGCAGGACTTCGGTTAGGAGGGAATATACACGCACACATTAAAAACATCCAAGAGTTAAACGGTTTCCCTTACACCCAGTGCAACTAACAACTTGCATCAATATGACTCTTGAGAGACCTATCAAACTGGACACGGCAATCGATAAATTGTAAAGAGCCGGCGAGAGTTACACAAAAGTCACGTGGGTATCGTATAACGTGATTCTGTGTGGTATAATACCTTTGATCTCTTTCTGGTAGTATATACGTGGTATTTTTAAAGCTATGAGATTGAAGATAATAAAACACAATTTTTTATTTTGTACTATCCACTTTTTATTAGTCTAGCCGACCAATGGTTTCACCTGCTAAGGCATTGGTCGGCTAGACTAATAAAAAGTGGATAGTACAAAATAAAAAAAAATATATATGTTTTATTATCTTTAAACATGGAATTCCACCAAGAACCATCGGTTTCAACAGTAATGAAAATTAAAGAAGCAAGTAAAGCACGTTTGACGGTTTTGTTTAAAAGACTAAGAAAAAAGAAAGCTATGAGATTGGTTAAAAGTTCATGTTTTCCCTATATAATCGTTTTGAGGTTCACTGAGTCCAAGAAATTGGGTTTTATGTTGTCTCTCTGACGTTTGTCATGTACAATGTTCTACAACCGAAACGGGTGGACCATGTTCCATAAAAATTACTATATCAGCTTATTTAGGCCATAACCCGTTACGTTTCTTTCTATTTATTGATAACTTATAATCTGAAGGTAGCTTTACAAAAAACCCCGAATTTTTAACATTTAGCTTAAACGCAGTCTCTCATAAAAATGTAGCTCCGTGAGTTATCGGTAAAATACAATAAATTAGCCATGAGGCTATTAAAAATTAACAAATTTACCCAAAATATACCAATTTTATAGGATTAAATAAAGCAATAAAGCTAAAGTTTCAAAATTATTTAATAATATAAATGAGTTACAATTGTTTCCCCTTGCGGCATCATCCGTCAACTGATAATTAACAATTATTGACAACTATTTATAAATACACAAGTAACAGGAAACTGAAATCCAAAAAGAGAAATCGGGAAGGTGAATAACCTAGCAGATAGATGAAGGTTGATGAACTATGTTAAGGATGGATTTTAGAAGGGGTGAGGAATGTAATACAATTTGGTCATTTATGTTGAAAATAGACCTAAGTGAAATAGACCTATTTATTTCTAAACTTTTGAATCATTTAATCTATTGCTTTTATTTTCTATATGCAAGAGTTTAACATTAAATTTAGGATCATAATTATGACCTGAGTCCAAAAGGTGGTTAGCAATGTTAGTTTCTATAGGCAATTGTAGCTCATTGATATTATTCAATAATTTAGAAACTCTAGCTTTATTACTTTATTTAATACTTTAATATGGAGTTTCAACAATAATATCTGCTGTTACATTAAATCTACCACTTTTGTTAGAATTTTAATGAATATTAATATTAATGAAAGAAACCCGCGTACAAATACGCAAAGAAAAATATTACGCGTTAGGAATAATTTGCAAAAAGATAAAATAAAACTTGAACGCTGTTAAAGATCGCGTTTAATGAAATAGGACTGACATGAGGATGTGTCTACTGTCTATGATAAAAGCTATGGTTTCCATATAATGTGATATTTATAAATATACCGTGAAAGATGGCGTAACTGATTTTAGTTAACTCTTTCGTGTTATTTGGTTTTGGGAATTAGTGGATGAGAAAATATGTGCAATGTTTTTGTACCTTGAATATTAAAACATATTTTTTATAAAACAACAATCATCTATTAACTTTTGAAAATTCTACGATAATAAAATAGTCATATCTGAAGGAAGATATAAAGAAGATTCATATTGGAGGAAACACTCCTCTCTGCTGTACCCCCTGACTATAGGTCCTCCGAACCTATATTCTTAGTTTTTATACCGTTACGTTTAAAGTTTGTTACACATATTACATTATAACAAAGTATGTATCTAGTTATACTTACTACTTACAGTTTTAATGATTTACAATTTATTTTATTTTATTTTATTTTATGTGCTGAAGGTCTTATTAAACCTTCCGCTGAAAATTGTAATTCATTTTGCAGTTAAATTAGTTTTATATGTCTTAACGACAAATTGCAACGTCAACTTCTTACAGCTTAATACAGGAACGTTTATTACCACATAATAAATATTTAATAGCATCGTTAGCCGTTTAATTTAATTCAACATTATCGGAACCTGTACTGATGGAACACTATATCTCAACCAATAAACTTTCCTTATTTCTTGAATTATTTTCTGTTTTCATTTAGGGAGAATTAGTTTAAAGTTAAAAATATAATATTTGGTAAAATCTAAGTGTACAGACACCTTAACGAAAATTATATCATTTCTCATCTGTATGAAATAATGAGATTTGGTTTTCCCAGCTTTGTCTAAAGGAACTATGACAAACCGATGTGGATAGTTCTGGAGGACCCGTTGAATGGTCTCCAAGTTCACTTGACGTGGCATTTTTAGATTTTTTGATAGATTTATACAAAATTCCGTTAATATTATATTCAGTGATATGTAGCTGTTCCAATATGTTTTTATCACTCCGTAGAGAAACGTTCTTATTAGGGGCTCTTGCATATAGAGTAAGGTTCTGGGGAACCCGAATAACTCTAGCTGAACGCCAATGTAATCTTGGGTGAGATCCCTCTCTTTCATCAATTCAACCAGATCTTTCTTGATCACCTCTTGTTATCTTTAGACCCTCACGTAGTGCACTTGAGAGCTAGTGTCCTTTAACTTATACAATTTTCTATTTATGGCGATGATAACCAAGAGGTTTCTTTAAAGAACAAGGGGAAAAACACAAAGGCCCGTGTAATCTGAGCGAATTATTAAATGTTTATTTATATTTATTGCACATAAATTTCAACAACTTCGTGTCATGACGTACATGATAATGCCAATATATAATTATCAAAGATTGGAAAACTCTTACTAAAATATTATTTTCCCTCAACTGAGAATACACGACGTGGAAACAAATGAAGTATTCTTCTGCTTATGAAATGTGATCGGCTTATACGTCGTATATACAAATTGCAACTCGTCTCTAATTGGAGGGTTCTCCAACCCTTATTGAAAGGTTTGTTACAATCAGTAAAATCAGAGTAGGTAATATGAACAAATATTACACAAACAAATTATTATTTTAACCATAACCTACAATTAAGTATTTTAAAATTCTCAGATTTTATTTTCCATAAATTTAAACTTACTTTTACGTATTAAATACCTGTAGAAGGACCCATAATTCGTTATTTCACTCTATTAAAATATTGTTATGCTGGAAAAAAAATCTATGATACTCTCGGTATTTATTCATCATGATTGTATAGACATTTAAGTCTATGGCTGTCAGCAAAGATACCTCATAGATCATTGCAGCTATTTTCGTTAAAACGAATCATTTTATCTGGTAGTTCTGTGGGATCCTTACTACGAAAGCAAAAAATTATTTGTTTACTAAATACAGAAGTACTTGACCAATTAAAAACAAATACACTGAGAATTGTTCTTGAAATTTTTACTGAGTGTTTTATTTCATTAAAAAATCTAAAAGATGGGTGCCATCAGGTGTGTCTAGACCAACTCTTATTTTCTAACTCGGACCCTCTTACGAATAACCCTGTAAGATATCTTTAGTTTGCCACTAGTTAAACCACCTAAATAATTCAAATCCAAACTGTGAGGACATATAAAATGATAAAGTGTAACATAATGTAAATGTAGAGTATGTTAAGATATCTTACGTTTTCACTAGTTGAGCCACGTAAATAGTATAATCCAAACTGTGATGACATATAAAATTATAAAGTGTAACATAATGTAAATGTAGAGTATGTTAAGATATCTTAAGTTTTCACTAGTTGAGCCACGTAAATAGTATAATCCAAACTGTGAGGACCTACACAATGATAAAGTGTGACACAATATAAATGTAGACTATGAAAAGTTATCTTTATTTCACCTCTAGTTAAACCAAATAAGTAATTCAAATCCACACAATGAAGACATATACAATGATTAATTGTAATACAGTGTAAATATAAAGTATGTTAAGGCATCGTTGTCGATACTAGTTGAGCGCTATATATAATTCAAATCCATACTTTGAGGTCACGTCCAATGATAAATTGTAATATAATGTAAATGCAGAATATATAGAAGTATCCATATTTCACCATTAGTAAAGACATACAATTATTTCAAATCCACAATTCGAGGACGTATACAATGATAAATTGTAACATAGTGACATAATATAAATATCGATTATGTTAAGATATCAATACTTCGCCACTAGTTTAGTCATATAAATAATTCCAATCCACTCTGTGACTACATATACAATTTTAAGTAGGAAAATAGTGTAAATGTTTATTATATTAAGGATATAATGTGTGTTTTCTTGAAGATTGTGTATAGAACGTTAAACTGTCTGTTGTTTGAAAAATCTATTTTCATATATGTGTCTAGTGTAAAGAATTGCAGTATATTTTGATGTCAGACTTATACTAAATCTTTGGTAAATTTATATATATTTATCTGTTAGTATTGATATTTTTATAAAATAATGACACACCTCACTTGGTTTAGCCATATGTAAATCTCTTTAAAGTTCGGACTAATGAATAGTGAAACATTATAAACGGTTCATGACGTTCATTTTTACCCATTGTTGTTATTGTGACACCTTCTAAAATGAAAATTAAAGACAAGTAAAATCAATATATGAATTTCACACTAAGAGTTAATTAATATAAAGAAATTCTAAAGCTGGTTATTACTTAATTTTTTTTTCACCAGTGTCTGTTCCATAAACAAATTGTTTTAAAAATTGCGTTCTAATTAATTAATTTACACTAGTTACGTTCGTGTCAGTTTAGTAAATGTTCAAAATGAAGAGCTCCATGCAAAATTGTCTAATTTGCTGAAAACTTTGACGTTTATTCTAGAGTGAATTAATTTCCATTTGCTTATGATTCGTTGATCAAATTTAATCAAACGTAGCTAATAAATATCCAAAAGCGGTTTTACGATCGTGATAATCTAATGCAAGTTGTTTCCAGGAATTATTTGTAAATTAATTAGTAAATAAGAGCTTTAAACTTAACTTTTCCGTAAATCGTATATGGTTGAAATCAATTTAAATTTAATTCAACCTTAAATTTCGTTGATTATTCCCACAAACAGTGTTTTATTTTAATTTTGCGCGCTTAAATAGGTAAATAATCTTTACATTTCACCAAAGTTTGAACGACTAATATTCAGGCCACTGGGAATCAGATCTTTTGTAAAATTCAATTGTCCTTTCATTGTTTTACTGGTAACTCTAGAACCACTATTTAGCAGACGGCGATGTACTTAAATCCTCATGAAATAAATATTACCAAAACTGTTAAAGTTAGTTTTAGGAAACTTTAGTTTTGAGTTTTTATAGAAAAATCTTAGAAAACCTTTTAAATATACCAAAATATAACCACAAACCAAATTGAATGAAATATGGTCCTTTTTTGATCCGTCATCATTCAAGCGATGTCAAACAGACGTATATCATTCTAGTAAGCGCTTTAGCGAACAAAGGGGCTCAAATAGGATTATTCAGTGAAAAAAGCTACTTTAATCTTTTGACTCATTAAGGAGCTTTCACTATACAGGGGCCTAAATAATTATTTGACAATAAAAATCGTACCAAACTTTCAAAACGTCTTCTAAGAACAAAGATTGATGCGTATTTTGTGTTACCAATTATAATTTCATCAGTAACGTCAGCTATTATTGAACTATGCGAATTAATAAAAAAAAGAAAAAAAAAGAAGTTTTTATCGAAGAATTGAAAAGAGAAAAATAGCAGCAATAAAAAATATAAAAAAGAAGAAAATCAGGATATTGGAAAAGAAAAGAAGCCTATTGTTTCATCGCTTTGAGGGATTTCGTTTTGATTAATACTATGGTGGGGGTTTAGATAAAATAGAAACAAAAAAGAAAGATTGTAAGGCTGCAGTAAATCGTAACTTCAAAGCCATGTATAATGCCTAACATTGATTAGCTTATTGTTGAAATAAATCCAATTTTAGTTATTAAGTTTTTAACAAGGAAGCTTAAGGTTATAAATAGGTTTAAAACACAGCTGGTATGTTGACAGGATAGGCGCGAATTTATTTTACTGTTTTGTTTATCTTAATAATAGGTATATAAACAACTTTATAGTTTTTGGGGGTGTAGATGGGTTAGTCAGTCAGCCCCATCATAAAATGCATTAAAAGTAGATCATTTAAATGTAATAACTTATTTTATTTACTTTGTAGGAAATGTTAAATTGGTAGATGAAGGAACATTATCACATTTCTTGGAGGTCAAGTTTAGAATTTAAATTTTTGCAATATTTATTCTATTTGTCATTCCATACATGAAAAATTAAAATTATCAAATTTGTAACTAATTTAGTGACGTGTGTTGAATAACACAAAAGATACAAACAAATATTTAAAAAAAACTGTTTATCCCCAATATGTAAGCCCCTATCTATAATGTTCAAATCGATTTTCGAATTTACAAGAGTGTTCAATATAAGCACACTTTACCCCCATAATAAACTACCATGTCCCTATCTAAAATTGTATGGCCGCTATCGTACTGTAATACATGCAACAACTACGACGGAGTGGATGACGAACATTATTATTTTTTGTTTCCTGAGACTCTAAAACGTAAAGAACAATCGAAAATAGAGGTCTAAATATTTTACTATTAGCAAATTTACCTATACTAAGTATATTAGATAAGTAAAATAGTATATTTCATCACTAGGACCAAAAGTGTAAATTTTTGATAAAAGCTCAAGTTTAACAATGAAAATGAGCGAGGATCGAAAAGCTTCTTTTGGTCCAAGTGATGAATTATATTTTCGTTATATTGTAAATAATATAAGAAAACAATTTCACAAGAACTAAAATGTTATAAGCTATTTATAAACCTTCAAATCTATCGTAACAGCTGTTTAAACGGTTATTTACTAACGAGAGTATCGGTTGTTTTTATAGATGCTTTACAATCGATATTTAATTCGTATAAACGAAGTAACAGCTGATGACCTCGACCTCAGCTGAAGTTTTTAAGTCCTAGGACTAAAAAGAACAACTTAAGCGTCACATCAAGATCTGTTTTTGAAGCAGTATGATGAAAATGTTATTATTAGTTGAATAAAGACTTTGCGCAGATATATATTTTGTTCGACGTCCACTGAGTTAAAAAACATGTATAATTACATTTGTTTACAGATGACTACATGTCCGTCATTTGTCCAGTTCAGCGAACCACAAATAGAGAGTTTTTATCAAATTTGTTTATTGGTCATTCATAAGCCAAATATTGAGAATTCTGTAACTTGATATTTGTGGTTGGCAGTCATTGACCCAAATTGCAACATTTGTCAAACAATAATAATGGTTTCATTATCTTTTACACGATAATTTATTGATACCCTAAGTGCGTATACCAAATGTTAATATCTGTAAAACGAAAATCTCTATATTAATTACACTGATGACCGACGGTACTTGATAGAATTCCATTTTAACAAATAAAACACAATTTTTCTTTTGTAAAATTCTATAATTTTTTTGGTCTAGCCGACCATGGTTTCGCCAGTTACGGCATTGATGAGGCTCTTACAAGACTAAATACAATACACACCATAACTATTATAAATAACATTATAATAAACATAACCATAACTATTATAAATAACATTTATAATAGTTATGGTGTGTATTGTATTTAGTCTTGTAAGAGCCTCGTTAATGCCGTCACTGGCGAAACCATGGTCGGCTAGACCAAATAAATTATAAAATTTTACAAAAGAAAAATTGTGTTTTATTTATGAAAATCTCTATATTCAAAAATCGGGGTTTAAGAGTTTTACTAGATTACTTAAAGAAGGAATATTGAAAGTCTCTTAAATTTGCTAAGTAATAGAAGTCGACAACCAACTGCTCTTCTTAAATAAAAAAAAACATACAACACTTACACTAATAAAAACATTTTTAGAGCACAATGCATTCAAAAAACTACCTTTCATGTTCATAGCGATCGAAAATACACAAAAAAATTAACAAAATAGGGATGTCATATTGATGACAATTAATACAGCATTTAGCGAACGACGGCAGATTCATGACGTCCGAATGGCATCAATTGTTTACGAGTAATCAATTGTAAATAATTCAGTAATATTTTAAATTTTGTTTTTTCCAACCTGAACATCTCAAAAGAGTGTGTTTCCTAGAGATTTTCAATTATTGTAAACTTATTTATCTATTAAATTAGTAATCATTTTTAATCTCAAACAAACAAAAATAGCAGTGTTAATCTTAAAATGTATATGTGCAACTTAGTCTCTTAATAGAAGAATTAAGAATTTGAACCACCCCTAAACAATTGTATTTGATGGTGCATTTTTTTAAAATGTAGGAAACCAATTTAAACGTAATCCGAATGTTTGACTAACAAAACTTCAAGCCAATGTAAAAATAAAAATTCAATTAAATCATGGAGACAATTTACGACATTTAGATACAACACAAATCAGAAAATGTAATATGTTTGTTTTATAATATAAAAAGAAGTTATTAAATGAGAATGTTGGATGACAGTTGTGTTGAATCTCTATAAATAATGATTCAGTTTTTTACAAGCTATTATTGTGGAAGAATAAATGGCACTGCCCTACATTAGTCTTGTCAGATGTCTGAATAGTTGATTAATCTGTCCACTGGTGACAAAAGAATCTGATTTGTAAAACAAGAGTGGGTATTTTGAAACAAGGGTAGTGTTGATAGTTCTGGAGCTATTTTAAAGTTGTTTAGCAATGGTACAATAAATACTACTAACCACTTTGTATTTAAAAAGAAAGGAAGAAAATGTCCCATCATTTGACTTAGAAATGTAAAGATAATCAAATACTTCTTTGAATATTATAAAGGAAAAAAATTTAAAAAATGTTTAATCAATTGCGTAACGCTTAATAAAAATAAATAAATTCTTCAAAAAATTTTAAAGGTTTATTGAAATTGTTAAAATAATCCAATTTCGGTTGTTTAAAACACAATAACAAAATAAAAAGTATGTTGGATTTCTTAATTTGTTTCATAATAATGGGAACACTCGGTATTATAAAAAAAACTACAAAATTATTATTAATAACAACAAAAAATATATTTTCAAAGTTATGATCCCGCCAAAACAGTATTGCATGAATGACTACAGCAAGTAGAATCTATTTTCACATGAACATCACCAACACGTTCTCCCTGAATCGACGCTGCTTCAAATTTGCAAGTCAACAGTTTGACTCAAGTGTTATTTCCTGTAAGACAATGCAGGGTGTGTGCAACGAAGCCACGTCTTAACTTTTTTAGAATTAAATATGTATGTATTTATCTACACTACAATATGTATAACCAAACGCCTAACAGATATTCTATAATTTTTTTACATTCATGTATATAACTAGGTAAAAAGTAAGTGATAAGACGGATAAAAAATGTATATGAAATTTTGTCCAGCTTGTTCTGTTTTGAGGTAATCTATGTAAAAATGTGATTTCTGGAATAATGTCTTTGGTATAAAGAGATCTTTTGGCCATATCTTGGGATTCTTATTTTTTTGAAAACTTCAAATTCATTGGTAGCTACCGTAAGAAAAAAAACAGCAAACTATAGATCAAATAATAAGTTGCAACGATGTTGATTAAATTTTGCTCAATAAAACACTCTAAGGACTTAAACAAAAGTTATTGGTAACCATCTGTAAACTAAAACCATGTTATCAAAAACAAACATCCCAACGTTTTGATTTTATTAAATACGTAATGGACTCTACTTACTTCGTAAAAGATTTTGTAAAATATAAAGAGTAGTGACCAAAGCTGTAAGTAAAAAAGTAATACAAATGAGGTAAAATTGATTTTGATCACCGTTGCCCTTCAGTGGTCTACTTATATTAAGTAATCGTGTCTGAATCATGTTGTCCCCAGATGGAGTTTAATGTCTTGATCTATCTTTGATTAAAATCCCACCTATTGTTTTATATTTGATATCCGGTCTCTCTTAACCAATTATTGCTCTCTTCCAAATTTATAATATTTGACGACAGAAAGAGAATTTCAATTAAAATTCGGTTTTCTTATTTCATTATATATTTTCAACAATATTGTCTGAGAAGTTTTTCTCATTTAAAAGAACAGAAATAAAAACAAAACAAACAAACGAATGTGAACCGTCATTTAATGAACGATTTTTATCAAATACGATTTAAGCTGAGTATATGTTTATGTAACAAAAATGTATTAACATAATAGAAAATACTCATTTTACTGTTAGCTTATAAACCGCCTGCGTTGAATGTAATACATCAAATGTTTAATTTTGTTTTTATACCCGTGTATGTACAAGTGTCCATGTTTTATACCATTTTTCTGAAGTCAGTATCTCCATTTAATTAAATTTTCCAATAAATATTCCCATTCTAAAACACAAACACAAGTATGGGATCGAAGGGTTCAGCCAGAATAAACGATAAACATAAAAATGCCATTTCCAATCAAATCAAGAAAACAATGAGACTGGGAAACAAAACAAGGGTCTCGTTCCAGTTAGTCAATAATCCCTACAGGTTTGTAATTCCTGGAAGGAAAATCTCTACCATGTCGCACCCCCTCTTGCGTCCAACCTCCCCTACGATGCGGGGTCGATGATTACGCAAGGCTATTTTATAAAACCTTTGCAATAAATGTAAAAGTGCTACATAGCAGGACAGATTATTGTTAAATATTGAATTCAATGGAGTTCAAATTCAGTAGTCTAATAATAATTGAATTGAAAAATTAAAACCATTCAGGTAAAACTGATACATAGATATAAGGAGTTTTTAGTGTTCATAGTTACAGCTGACACTATAAATATTCACCGAAATAAATAAATTATATTATATTATTAAAATATTAATATTATTAAAATAAATAAATTCACGTAAATTTAGTTTGTGCAATTTGACTAACAATTCTTGAGATATTAAGTAGCGATACATGTTTTATCCTTTTGTTATTAACCCCAATTTTAAGGTAAACATTTCGCATAATGTTATCTTCAATTGTAATTGAATTTAAAAACCTTAAGTAAATCGGAAAATTCTTGTTTCAAATTTTGTGTAGCTATATTTACAAAATATATCTAAACCTAAAGAGAAATATATATCATTAAAAAATGTTTTAAATAAGGGATTAAAAATTTATAAATCGAGAGCAGTCAAAAACGGTAATAGTTTACAACTGATTACAATACTTTTCCTACTTCTTAATTGGAAAGGAAAACCCGAGGTAAATGTAGACCACCGCCAGTTACATAACCTACGACAAATTAGAATCAATTCTCACTGTCTGTATTTAATTAAGGGACAAGGGAGACAACTAAACAACAAGGATAGACGGCTTGTTTCATGGGGATGTCAGTAAATAATGTCCTGTACTTAATACGTCCTCTCAGTTTATACCTAGGTCTTAATCAGGATGAAAGCCATTGTTTAAACATAAACACTGAATTGGGTATATGATATAGTTACCATTTTGGACACTTTAACCAATAGAATATCGAGTTTATGAAGCTCTTCCTAAAGTCAAAGTTGTAAAATTTTGAGCAAAAAATATTGTCAACTATAATTAAATACAACTAGCCGATGTTGAAAACATTGATTTTTACATATTGTTTCACACTAAGTAACCTAATCCAGTTGTGAGTGTAGTATATTTTTCTAATGTAGCAAGGAATTTATCGTAATGTTAAATTCAAAATTTATAAATCGTATTTTGAACCGATCTATTCAGTCCGCAACTGGTTGACACCATTTTTAAAAGTATTTTAATAAGTTTGTGTGTTAAATAGTTATTATGCTCAACACTAGAACATTCGTCTGAGTGTGTCAACAATTTGGTGACTGATGCTAAGTGTCTTATGACATTTGCGAGATTTGATATTGTCATCTTCATCTTCATGGTGCGTGCATCCAGCCTTAGGTAGTGCCGACCGCACGGTGTCTCTCATACACATAGCTAGCCAGTCTCCAGTAGGTGGAATCAGACAGAATTCGTCCAAGAGTGCAATTAGGTTGGAGTCTTCTCCTCATCTCATCTCTGACATTTGATCTGATGATACAATCAAGGAGGATGTGTTGTAGGGTTTCTTCTTCTATCTGACATACAAGACACAGGGGCGACTCAACAAGTTGGAAACGAAAAAGATAGGACTGTGTTACAATATGTCCTGTTCTAGCTCTTGATGCGAATGTTGACACGGACCTGGGCAAGTTCTTGTTGACACTGTTGTTTGGTTCTTTGAGGAGTCCGTAAAGATGGCGACGAGTCAGTACATCCTTATACTGCTCCACCCCGTGTCTCAGGATTCTGTGAGATGCAGCCTGCAAGAGGTAGTTCCTTAGATGGTATAGGATGCATATTGGTGGCTGCCTTCGCTATTTCATCAGCTTTATCATTTCCCTGAAGTCCGCAATGACTCGGTATCAATTGTAAGAAAATCTACCTTGTCCGTGGACAGATTCAGGAGTTCTCAAATCTTTTGGACTCTGTGGTAGTAACTTGAGGGCCTATACTGTTGGAGGAGTTGTAATGCGCTTTTGGAGTCGCTGAGTATGCATATATTTAACAAAAAATTTAAAAAAAGATTTTTTTTTGTTAGATTTGATATTGTTATATTATTGAAACATAATTTGCGTATTTAATAAATGATAAATGGTGTTGGTCATATTTACATATAATTATTAGTAGTGTATTCTCGTATACATTAAAAAACATAAGGTCCTTTGTTTGGACTATCAAATACAATATTCTCCACAAACATTTTGGATTATTTAGTTAAATTTTGATTAAAAATAATATTTCATAAACTAGGCTGGACTATACTTTTAGTTTAATCTTTTAGAATAGGATCACACTGTTCTTAACAATTATACACAAAATGTGTCAATATGGCAATTTTCAGAAACATATAATACCTTAATAAATTGTCATCCTAACTAACGAGGAATATCGTTCAGTTTTAATCAACGAGCTTTTCTATTACATCTTTTTCTAAATGTTTTGTATACTTTAATATTTTTAAGTTCTCGCATATAATTAGAATAGAGAAAAATAAAGTGGCAAAAAAGTGTACTTTGAAAATATGTTTGGATATATAATTATGTTTCTAGGACTTTCAAACCCAAAATAATAGTTTGGGAATTACGTCTTCTAGTCGTTGATGTTTCTAGAGTGTTTTATAGTTTAAAAAAGGTTGGATTTATTTAATAAATTAGTGAGTATCTGCCATAATATTAAAACTAAAAAATATTACTTTATAAAAAGCTATTAAACGATTTTGAATTAATTTAAATGAAATAGTCTTTAAGATCCAAAATCCACCTCCTCAAATATTCTTCTTTTGAATCTATTTATGATATATCGAAATCAGTACTATTATAAAACATCATTTTAAAACAATAAAATCTGTTTTACTAATGAATTGTGAATATTTATACCCTAACTAGTGTGCCAAATTGCTAATATAAGATATATAAGGTTCGGAAAATAAATTTATAAATTAAAAACGTTGAACTCAATCTTTAATATAGAAAATTCAATCAATTCGGATTTTTTTTCTGGAAAAATTTATGGAGAAATAATTTACTCTAACAATTATTTTTGAAATCCACACCAAGTTCATAGAATTACAAGGAAAACTTATATATTTTATTCACAACAAAACAGTTGAAGGAGATGGCTACGAGTTTTTGTAGTTGGAATACGATAAAATCTGTGTAATGTGTTTCGTATTATTCATTAATTGTAGAGATGAAATAGTTTGAAACTTTAGACATTTTAATTTTTTAAGTATACTTGTGAATTACAATATTAAGGCTTGTTTTATGATTTCATTTTTTAACAAATTATAAAACAAGAATTTTACCAATAGTATTTTCCTTGAAATTGTGTATTTTTAGACAAACGTAGTGATCTATCCTGTCTCCAAAACGATTGTGAATTTTAAGAATGGATTAGGAATTAATTTGTTTTTATTTTTATAACTACGTAATTGTGATAACTGGTATCTGGGTATATTGTAAGCTGTATATTTCTACTTATTCAACATATTGTTCATTATACTTTCGTTTATTGACATGCCAGTATGTTATTAACAAATATTGGAAAAACTCCTTCCTAAATATTATTTTCCCTTAACTCCGAATATATGATGTGGAATCAGATGGAGTATTAGGCTGCTTATGAAACGTGATAGGCTTACATATGTACATACAAATGTAAACTCCTCTTCAGTTTGAGGGTTCTTCAACCCTTACTGAAAATATACATAAGGATAGTAACAATCAGTAAAAACTAATTAGGGTAATGCGAACAAATATTACTCTAAGTATGAAAAACATATTTTAAATATTTCCTATAACTTTTATTATTTTCAAATACTCGAACTTTATTTTTCAAAATAAATATTTATATTTGTAATGCCTCTAGAATGAAGATTTTAATGATGTAAACAAACGATGAGATTCTCAATTTTTATACATCATGATTCTATAGACATGTCAGCGCAAATACCTATAAAACTTAAAATGTTTGTGAGAACAAATCATATTATTGGTAGTTTTTTGGGTTCCTTATTATGGAAGTAATAAATATATTTGTTTTGTAAAAAATAATGTACTACTTGTTAAAATTTTATACAAATAATTTGAATGTTTTCACAAAATTGCTACTGAGGGTTTTAATAAATAAATCTATAAGGTTATTCAAAATGCATAGTCTAGTATTATTGGTAAAACACTAAGTATTAGACATTACTAGTTGAATTACTTAAAATGTGTTCTTGTTATTTCGACAAATGTATCGTTTAATATGAAATCTACAACAACATTAGGAATCTTCATGAAAAAGAATATATTTGTTCTGAGAAATTTGTTAACCAGAACTATTAAAAAAATAAAATTTCGTTTTCATATGTATTTTCCATTACAAAAATTATCGTTTTTGATATTAAAAGAAACAATACAAACACGAAAACTTTTCGTACTTATAAATTTAATAACACTCGAGATTTTGGAAAATCATGCTTTTTGTAGCTTTAAGAGTAACAATTTTTAGGTCATATTGAACATATTGGGATTTGCGTTATAGTGCCCATACATAGACATTTCTTGTTCTCTTTTAATTCTGCTCTTTAGGAGTATTTGAGGACTAGGAGGAAATTTATTGTCATTTGAGGTAGGTCTTGTGGTTGTAAGAAACAAGACTATACAACAAAACAGACAAAACAAATTTCTCAGGTGGTTTAAATAATACAATTTAGAGATTTTATATCATTATTTTACCCTTCGTCACTCTTGTCCTGAACTTACACGCATACCTAATGAAAATGCTGAAGTCACAAAGATATTTTCTAATTCTAAATCATCTTCTAGTTTCGTGATATTAAAAAGAAAAAAGTTATTTTCGACGCGAACTTTACACCAGACGTCGTTTTACTGTTTGTAATTTTTTTTTGCTTAGTAGGAAATGTTAAATTTGTAGATGAAGGGGTGTTAATTTTATCACATTTATTGTAGGTCGGTATTCGAGTTTATATTTTTGACAATCACTTCGCTAATCACAGTAGAGTGGTTGAGTTGGTATCATTACATGGAAATTTAAAATCGAATTTAGGAAGTGTGTTGAATAACACAAGAGAGCTGAACAAATATAAACTGATTTATATATTCACCATTTTTTCGTTTTTAATTCGATATGAGTACACTTTACTCCCCTATATCAAAATATGATGCGCTTTTCTGTGGCCGCTATCGTCCTTCCATATAAACGACAACTTTGATTAAAAAGAACGGAATGATGGAAATTAGTTTTATTTTCCTTTTTCCGTAAAACACAATGAACAGCCAAAATGAAAGGTCAATTTTTTTACGACTAGAAAATGTATAACTACGTAGACTGGATAAGTACAAAAGTTATTATTCGTTAATGTTTATGTGCAGATATATATTTGGATCTACGTCCTTGTGTTAAAAATCAGCACACATTTTTTGAGTCGGTCGTTCAACAAATTATCTTGACTGTTTATAAAAGTACTGCATATTTCAAATTCCTCCATAACACTCATATTCTCCATAGGCATAATGGAAGTCTGATACGTATTCCAAACTCCAGTCGTTCCTCAAATGCCGTGGTACACAATATCTCGTGTATTGTCTTATGTTAATATATGTGTTACGTGTTCTTAATGCTCTGACGACCTCCAAGGAGTGAAACGGTTCTGATGATGGGATGCAATTCCCGAAACGCGTAATGGTTTAAAGGTAAAAAACCAAAACAAAACATCAAAATAAGTCATAAAAAAGAAAATAAGGTTAGTATTTTTAGTAATAATTTTTATTTTGGAATAAAAAAAATTAATTTATTTAAAAAATTTTAATGTGCACTTTAGCCCACTTTATTGTGGAAATAATACGAATGTAAATGTTTTTAAGCACACGTGAAAAATTCTGATTGATACCCGTATGTTTTTCACAGTTGGACACCTTTATACGATAATCCGAATCTTTTGACGAGACAATTCTATAAACCAATGTAAAAATAGCGAGTTCATTAAATTTGAGACCAAATTTATGAAAACATTAACAAGGGCGTATAATATGTGTGTTTTATAATATAAAAATGAGTTAGGAGATGAAGAATTGTTGGATGACAGTGATGATAATCTCTATAAATAATGACGTAGGTTTTTTACAAGCTATTATTGTGGAAGAATAAATGGAACTGCTTTGCATTAGTATTGTCAGATGTCTGAATAGTTGATTAATCTGTCCTCGGGCTGTTGACAAAAAAAAACTGATTTGTTAAACAAGGGTTGATATTTTGTAACGAGGTCTGGGGATCTTGGAAGTAGTTAAGCAATGTTGTATTGAATATTACTAACCACATAGTAATAATACTTATTTCTAATTATGTCACGTAGAAATGTAAATAAATGTCAGATAACATTTACACTTTATTTGTTTCGATAATTACAAATTGCAGGGTACCTGTCATACAAAATCAAGAAATTACAATTCTCTCAAAATCGATTTTACCAATTTAGTTAAAATTTTAATGTATATTAATAACTTAAATTCGTGTGAACAATAACAAATGAATAATATTAAGGTTCAGGAATGAAACAAAAATTACCCAGATCCTCCATCATTAAAATTTCAATTTATATAAACATTACATTAAGGACACATTTGTGATTCAACGGAAGAATGGTCATTGTCCATTTTCGGATTTTTGTCGCAAACCTGACATTTGTGGTGACGAATAGTTTTACTGTTTCTAAAATTTAGTTTTGTGGTTGTTAAATGAAAATAATGTTTGTGCGATGTTTTTGCATTGTTTATGATTAAATATATTTTTAGAAAATAGAAGCAATATATATCGAAATTTGTTTTATCAATTCCTTAACACTCGATAAGACTAATAAAAATCTTTAATCAAATGTAAAGCCTTATTAAAATCTCTAAGATAACCAAATTTCGTTAGTTTAATATCCTTTCATTAGTTTTTTTTTAAACTATTGCATTTTATTTTATTTTATTATTTTATTTTTTAACAGGAAAATATTTAGTAAACATATTAATAAAGCTACGATGGAACCAAAGCCGTATTTCAGGTATGATGGAGCTTTGCAAGTATAATCTATATACACATGGACGGTCACCATGAGAATCACCAACATGAAGTCCCTGAATCGACGCTGCTTTAAATTTCCAAATCAAAAGTTTTTACTCAAGTATTAATTTTTATAAGACAATCCCGAGTATGTTAAACGAAGCCGCCACTTAACATATTTTGATTTATAATGTGTCTATATTTATGTACAGTAGAATACAGCCTATTGTTTTAACCAATTTTTTTACTTTGTCATTTATATTCCTTGCGTACACGTAGATAAAGAGAAAGTGGTGTGATACATCAAAAAAAGATATGTCTTATTTTTTTCAGAAAATAAAAGTGACCTATTGTATTCTTTAAAGATTAGAGAACCAAACCGTCAGCAAAATCTTATAAAAAAGCAATAGAGCTGAGGAATAATTAATAAAGAAAAAAAACTTTGACCACTTTTTCCCTTCAGTGGCTCACTAGTTGGTACATGTATCAGGATCCCGTAGTTCCCAACTGGATTTTACAACTTTCGTCTAGTTTTAGGTCATATCCATCCTAAATGGATCTATCTTTCTTATACGGTCTCTCTTTATGAATTGTTGTTATTTTCTAGCTGCTATAATATTTGGTACTGGGGGTCTCAATTAAATGCACTTTCCTTATTATTGCGTTTTCTAAATGGAACATTGCTGAGATGGTTTTAGCATCTTATCGATTAAAACAATTACCACTGTCATTAAAAGTTTTTAATCAAATATGATTTAATCTAAAAACTCTTTTACGGCATAAGCGAATTTTTTAGAATTATTTACATATATAAATATATCCTAATAGACAGCGTTCTACTAATTTTCACTTCTTGACTAAACTATCATTTTATTGTTATTATTTTTACGGGATTTATTACATCTGCATATAAACTGCTTGTGTAGAGTTTAATACGTCAAAAGTTAAATTTATATACGTTTCTTTGTATGTACAAGTGGTTTTATAACATTTATTTTGAAGTCACTATTTCCATTTTAATTAAATTTGGCATTCAATATTCCCATTCCAAAACACTAATACAAGGATGGGATCGAAGGGTTCAGCCAGAATAAACGATAAACATAAAAATGCCATTTCCAATCAAATCAAGAAAACAATGAGACTGGGAAACAAAACAAGGGTCTCGTTCCAGTTAGTCAATAATCCCTACAGGTTTGTAATTCCTGGAAGGAAAATCTCTACCATGTCGTACCCCTTCCTGCGTCCCACCTCCCTGTAATGCTGGGTCGATGATTCCGTAAGGCTATTTATGAAACCATTGGAGTTGATGTCAAAATGCTACATCTTTGGACGGATTATTGTTGAATTTTAGATTTGCTAATTACAATGAAGTACAAATTTATAATGGTTATACTTTATTTGAAATAATTAAAAACCTCTGATAGACGGATAGAGATTTTGTTCTAATGTTGTCATTTACTGATGTCACTATAAATAGATATATCAGTGAATTAGAACTAATCAAATTCTACCACATCTTCTGAAAACGAATTCCAAATTCCCTGAGTGTTTTTCTTCTCAATTTTTAAAACATATAAGAAGTTGTTAATAGTTAATATACACAAATGTACTAGCATTGTTATATATTCCATTGTTTTTAGATTAGAAAAAACACACACAAAATAAGCTCCATGTTTTTACATATTTGTTAATAAAGACAGTATATTTGTTAAATAATTATTAATAAGGTATTAATAAATAAGAACTGATAAATAAATGTAGCATTTTATATTATAAAGTACTGTATATAATTATATGGAAACACATATAATTAACAAAATAGAGTAATTCAACAAAGTTTTATTTTAAACAGATATTTCGTTTTGCGTATCCGCTTAACCTAATCAGTTTGTTTAATAAATTGAAACTACCAGTGAAATCAGTTTTATAATTAAAACCTAAACCGGTATATTCAAAAATTGTTATTCCCTTTGATAATTATTTGAATATAAAAAAACTTGTTTTTTTAATACCACCATTAACTACCTAATTAGTTACACATTGCATTGTCTATTTGATTTATTACTCCAATTTGATTCGCTATACTCTTGGTTATTGTGAGATATAGGTAATAATAATCAATTACAATCTGTAATCCATCATCAGTAGGTCATTCTGTCCGAGTTATTATTTACGAATATTATAAATAACACAAACGTACCTTTGATTGCAATGGAGTTTGTGTTAAAATTGCGACTTCTGGATACAGCAGGAATTGGCAATTAAAAATTGTATTTTACGTCCGCATGTTATGATGTTATCAACCGATCTTCAAAACAAGTGAATAGTTTACCTTAAAGCTTTCTTTACAAGTACAATACACTCAATGAGTACACAGAAATAAGAATATCTTTAGATTTGACTGAAACACCGCCTAACGTACAGCCAAGGAATCCGATATAAATATCAGTTCGAAACCTTTAAGAAGAAGAGAAGGCGATGGAGGAGAGTGTGAGTGAGAAGAGACAACATTAGAAAAGATAAGAGTGTGAAGAAGAATGGCTGACTGTTGGTGAGAGTGTTAATGAGAGGAGAAAGGAATATACCATCATTTTGGTAAATGGATTAAAAGGTGACTCTATTCAGGAAGCTTATAAGAGGTATGTTTGTGTGCAATAACACTAAGATAATCATCCCCACAACGAAATTAGAGGAGCTCTTGGACCAGGTCTCGATGGATGTTGTTCTAAAGAAGGAGTGTATAATGTCTGCTTCGTGGTATAGTAAAATTCTGTACTGACTTTTGAACATGAAATAATAGGGTCATTTTTCTTTTGTGAATATGTATGAAATTCAAATATTTCTAAAATCTTATATTTTTATGGGGTGTTACAATTTTTTTAGAAATTTTTGTCTAACAATACATGATGTAAAGGGTAGCAATAAATGTTTTTTATCTTTGTGTTATCAACCTCAACTTGAAGTGATCTTTATTCATAAATGTAATCCATTAGTGGTACCTTGCATCAAAATTGAAAACTGTAAGTTAATTGAACAATAGTTTCAAGAAATATTGCGTAGCTGTATTGATAAAATAATTCACTCTCTAGAGAAAAAACATATATCATTTCAATAACTATTTAAATAGGAGTTTCATACTACCAAAACCGTCAAAAAGAATATGTAGATTATTTCATTATTACAGTAATGACAATTCTTTTCGACTCCTTAATTGTAAAGCAAAAGCTGAGCTTAATATAGACAACCACCTGTTACATAACCTACGACAAATTAGAATCAATTCTCACTGTCTGTATTTAATTAAGGGACAAGGTAGACAACTAAACTACAAGGATAGACGGCTTGTTTCATGGGGATGTCAGTAAATAATGTCCTGTACTTAATACGTCCTCCCAGTATATATTTAGGTCTTAATCAGGACGAAGGTCAATGTTTATATATAAACACTCTAGTGGATCAATGTTACCATTTCGGATATTTAAACAACTTGAATTTCCAGATAATGAAACTTTTTCTAAAGTCACAGTTGTAAACTTTTGAGCAAGTAACAAAAATATCACCATTAATAAATAAATACAACTAGCTACTGTTAAAGATATATTAAATAGATTTTTACAGGTTGTTTCACATTTAGTAAACAAAACCAGTAGTGAGAATACTATTAGCAGTTATAGCAAGGTATTTATAGTAATGCATAATTCAAAATTTATAAATCGTATTTAGAACAGAAATTTTCAGCCCGCAACTCATTGTCACCATTTTCAAAAGTATGTTTATAATTTTGTGAGTTCAATGGTTCTTCTAAATCAACACAAAGATATTCACAGAGTGTGGCAATAATTCGGTGGTCGGTAGTACGTGTCTTACAACAATTTCAAGATTTTATATTGTAAAGTTAATGAAGCATACTTTCTTTATTTAGTTACGGTGTGTTGATCATATTTATTTACTAATATTAATATTTTATTCTCATCTACTTTGCTAAACATTTGATTTTATTATTTGGTCTATCGACTATAATAATTATCCAAAGAAAATAACAATTTAATTTTAATTTTGATAAGAGTAAACTTTCAGTAGCTTTGTTCAACTATATATATAAGTGCAATAGAGAAAAATAACTGTAAATATATATATATATATATATATATATATATATATATATATATGGAGGTTTATATATAAATATGGGCCTATATTATATATATGGAGGTTTATTTCAAATATATATACCATATAATATAGGGACACACACTAAAATAATTTATTTGTAGATTAATATTTCGTGAACAATAGAATTCAATTTTATAGTGTGCCCAAGTTAAATACTTTCTTATATGTTCATGGTTTAGTGTAATGTGTGTCATTTACGATTCCTAACAGAGCGGTTGTTGTGCTAAAATCTTGCTTCAAGCCCTATTTAATGTCGTCATAAGTATTATTATAATCAGTGATTATAATCAAGAAGCAGCAATAACTTGTTGTTCCAGCAAAATAAACTAATAAGACAATAGTCTGGTTATGCTGATATTTTGGTCATGGACTTAATAAGCTGGGATCCCTATAAATATTGTAAACAACATAAAATTGTGTAGGGAATAAAATAAATATATCGGCCGGCTAATATTGGAATAATTATAAAAAATAACATCTTAGTCGCAAAAATAGAGGATTGTTTTGATAATTTTGCCTTGGACAGTGATGTTATGTTATGCTTTCAAAATATCTAAATTATTAACAAGTTGGAGATAAAAAGGATCTAAAGTAAGAAGAGTAGAGTTATATTTAGAAAATGAATTGTAGTCAGATCACCAATCAACATAACAAGAAACAAAGAAAAAGTTCAAATCATCCAATGGAAGAATAGGCTTCTGAAAAGCTGAACAAGAGATATTTAGTTTACGCACTGGTGTGTAATATAGATTTGAAAATATGATGCTTAGTATTTTCATGTGCTAGTATAGATGCATATTAAAATTGTCCTAAATCCAACTAAAAATTTCAAAACAAATCAAGGGTAAGGATAATAAACCCCAAATCTACAACTATAGTATACAAATTATTTCACAAATTATCATTTCATGTCCTGATTGGAGTACAGATATGCCTGAAACCAGAGAATCGATGTGCAGATATCCAAAATTCATTAAACCAGTCTAAAATGCATTTACAAGAAATATTATTTTTCTAAATCTGTGGTAACTAATATTTAACAAGGAATTAAAGAAACAATTTATTACTGAGCTACGAAATGTATCAATTATATGAAATTTAGTTTACTTTTATATTCTCTTTTAAAAAGTAGTTCAACTGACTTGAGTTAATCCAATAAAGAGGTAATATATGAATTGATATTTCTGTTCTTTGATTTTTAACACAGATTAAATAGTTTATAATATTCGTGGTTTTAATAAAATTACCGACGGTGTTTATTATTTAATTACAGAGTTTCAAGTGAGACCGAGGTTATTAATTTTGTGGTAATGAATTACAGGATTTAATTGATAAAGTTCTTTATACACCTAGTTATATTTATAAAGAGGTATTATATTTTGCTAATGAAAACATTGCTGTAGTTGAGTTAGAAACCTACATTTATAAATCAAATTACACAATCCAATGAAAATGTACTTACAAAATATAATACTTGTTATATATTTGTATTTAAATTAGTCAACTCATCGCGGTCCTAACTAGTCCTTTCGTGTAGATAAAACTATACACATTGTTAATAAAAGTTGCAAACAATATAAAAAAGATCAAGTAAATTTGAAAACGTTACGTCATGAGCAAAACGAACTTCATTGTCATATTTTAAAAAATTTTCTTTTTATCACTCTGTAAATGAGCAAGAGCGTTCCACAGTTTTTAAAATATTATTTATAAAATTTAAAAAATTTCATTTAACGGTTTAATAGTTTACTAGGGGCGTAAGGAATTTGTTTTAAAATTAGTCTAAAATGGGATTGTTTTATTAAAATAGATTAAATAAATTTAATAACAGTTTTCAATGGAGTACTATTGTTTATAAAAAAGCTAAATATTTAAATGTAATATTTGGGCTTAGAAAGGCATTTTTTATAAGCAGTTTTACACAAGTCAACACATTGCTATATTAAATTTATAAATATTTCATCGTTTAACATAAAAATTATCTGTTAAACGCAAATGCAATTTTTTTTACAATTCAACTAAATAATTAAAAACAAAAACATTTAAAACGAAAACCACTAACTCAATATTTTTGATTATACAAATTTTGATTCCCTTGTGTTTTTATATAAGCTGAAAATGAAAGTTACACTCTATTTGTTGTCAAACTTAAACAATAAATAATTTTAACGTTTAAAAACGACGAATGTAGATGTCGTTTTAAATTATGAAAAAATGATTTTCATGAAACTCTTTTACTAACGATTTTCGTAAAACTAATGACGGTTTTTTTCCTGATGTACAAAAAAAGTACAATTTCAAATATAATAATTTGGTTTACTAGCAACGAATGTATTTTATTTTAATATTCGTCCTAGACGAAATTTTTCTTTTAATGTTAAATTTTAAATTTTTAGTGAAATTAGGCTAAATCATATAGTAAGTTAAAAGGAGACTAATTGTTCAAAACAAAGCTAAATACTGAAATGTAATATTCTGGCTTAAAGGAAAACATTTGACTTTTTGTGTAAGTAGTTTTAGAATCAATAGAAATTTTTATGTTAAATTTACACATTTCTTCATCGTTTAACATGATAACATTCTGTTAATTAACGACATCCATTTTTTGTACGGTGACTATTAAATAAATCTAAAAAATTAAAATTACCTCAAATTTACGTATTTAAACGGCAAAAGTAAAGGTCGTCTTTTTTTTATTATAAGGAACTTATTTTGATAAACCTCTCATACGAAAAATGTTCGGAAAACTGATAAACAAAATATTTTCGTCTAATACACCTAAAAATATTAATAACATTATTATTATTTAATAATCGTCTTGATCGATGTATATAATTTTATTCCGGATTTCACGGTTGCCTAGAGTCTTGAATAGCGCGGATCATATACTTCTAATTTAAAACTTGATTAATTAAAAAAATTTAAAAAAAACAAGGAAAAACAACTTCCTCTGATGGATTATTAAATCCACTAAAAATAAATTTAATATGCAGAAGTTTGATTAATGAATAGCTTATAATAATCCCTAATTTCTGCAGTATAAATTATATTAACATCAAAAAACTCTTTTAAACGCTACCAGAAAACCAAATACCGATCAAACAATAGTAGCCAATTCATTGCCAAACATCTCAGTCAACGAATGAAATCTATTCATGGACATCATCATAAATTAAAACAATCACATTAACCTATGCATTTTATTTTCAAGCTGCATGCACAAATTGTATATCGTGTATTAGGAATTGTCAAAGCCACTATGAGTGTCTTGTTTAAATTTCATTTTGTACTGTCATTTAAAAAGTAAAAATGCATTCAGCTCAGACCATTTATTGATACTTAACTTTCAATATACAAGGGAATAAATAGTTTTTTTTTTTTAAATTAAAATCACACTCTACTTTCATAAAGTCATCTAAGAAAAATGATTGATGTGCATTTTATGTGACCAATTATAATTTAAATATTACGTTGTCTATAATTAAAATATGCAAACTAACAAAGAAAGTAATATTACTATTTATCGAAGAAATGAAAAGATGAAAATAGCGGTAACAAATAACATAAAAGAGAAGAAAATCAGGATATTGAAAAAGAAAAGAAGCCTATTGTTTCATCGCTTTGAGGGATTTCGTTTTGATTAATACTGTGGTGGGGGTTTAGATGAAATAGAAACAAAAAGAAAGATTGTAAGGCTACAGTAAATTGTAACTTCAAAGCCACGTATAAATGCCTAACATTGATTGGCTTTTTGTGGAAATAAATCTAATTTTAGTTAATTGAGTTTTGTTTATAACAAAGAAGCTTAAAATTCTAAGTATATTGAATAAGATGCTGACATGATAGACGCGAATTTATTAAACTTTTTTAAAAAATAATTAAATAAACAATTTCAAGTTTGACATCATGGAGCTTACCCAGCCGAATGATTTTAAAAGCCGATCACCTAATTGTTCAGTCTATTATTTTTCTCAATAGGAAAAGTTAAAGTGGTAGATGAAGGGGTAATATCACTTAATTTGTGAGGACACGTGTTTACATGTGACTTTGCTATATGTCGTCGTAGAGAGATCTGGTTTGGTATCATTACTTGCAGAAATAAAATCAGCAAATGAGCATCTACTTTAGTGACTTGTGTTGAATAACACAAGAGATACGAACAAGAAATAGGTCCGCTATTTCATTATTTTCAAATCAGTTGTTCTAAATTTCAATAGAGCTCTATAAGATCACACCTTACTTCACTATACCAAAGTTCCTAATTGTTGTGACTTCTATGGTAAAGACGACAACAACAACTACGAAGGATAGTCGGCATGCCAAAAATTACTTTTTTGATTTCTTCTGTGCATAGAACGTAAAGAACAGTCAAAAACAGAGGTCAAAATATTTGACGATACAAATTTACCGTTGTTTATACTTTATAAGCAAAAAGGTATTGTTCTGGTAATGGATTTTGAGGGGGGGGGGGTAAATATATCTTTTCTGACGTTCAATGAGTTAAAAAAAATGTATTAATTGATTATTTGTTTAATGATTTCTAACCGAATGTCGTTTTTGGAGTGGCAAAAAAAAAAAAAAAAAAAAAAAACTATTGGATTTCTATCAAATTTATTTATTAGCATGAATTCGAAAACTTAATATTTGTCATTATACCAAACATTTGTCAAACGATGAAAGTTGTTTTAGTTTTTTTTTTTATGGTAATTTAGGCAACAAATTCAAATAAAAATTGTCAATTTCGTTACCACCAAAACATTTACGTTAAAAAATCGAGGTTAAATTGTGCAAAAAGATCAAAAAGAATAATGAAGTCTCTTGAAATTCGTTTAGTAATTAGAGATGGAGACCCAATAGCTCTTTATAATAATTTTTTTTATACACACACACAGCACCTTCTCTAAAAAAACATATTTTTAAGGGGGCAATAAATTACAAAAAAACTGTCTTCATAATTCATAGTGTTAAAATAAAAAACAAAACATAGGGATATTCAAAACACTTTATTCGTGGCAATTGCCACAGCCGCTTAACGACCGCTTGTAATATAAGAATTGTACTACTTGTTTAGGAGTAAACTGTGATAATATAATATTATATTTATAATTTCGTTTCACCCCCCCCCCCCCTGAATATATGAAGAGAGTAACATATTCGGATGTTTCCATGAGATTTATAAACTATTATTATTATTGTATAACTCTTATTATTGTTACTATAAAAAGGCACAATGGTTCAAAACGAGAACAATAAAGCTGGATTCATTTTAAAATTTTACCTAGACGTGAATCTTTTTTTAACGGAGGACTCAAAATTTTTGACAAGAAAAAACTTCAAGCCAACACAAAAAAAATAATTCCATTTAATTTGAGATAAAATTTGTGACATCTACAGCCAACAAATACACGGAGATAGATTATGTTTTTTTAATAGCTAAAACAATGAATTATTAAATGAAGAATGTTTGATGACAGTCATGTCAAATCTGTTTAAATAAAGACTTACTTTTTTACAAGCTATTATTGTGGAAGAATAACTGGCACTGCCCTACATTAATCTTGTCAGATGTCTGAATAGTTGATTAATCTGTCCTCGGGCTGTTGACAAAAGAATCTGACGTGAGAAACAAAGGTGAGTACTTTGTAACAAGTTTAGTGCGCGATAATTCGGGGATTTGAAGTAGTTCAGCAATGGCGCATTAAACACTACTGAACACGACAGGGAGGTTATTTTTCAATTATATAAGGTGGAAATGTAAATAAAACTCTAATATTATATTATTTGTTTTAATTTTTTTTCGAATTACATATCGCAGGTTATCTACATAGAAAAAAAACTTAAAGTTATGATTCTTTCAAAATCGGTTCTACAAGTTTCGTTCACATTTTATTCATCTACGTAGATTAAAGACCTAAATCCATGTGAAAAATTACATGAAAAAAATATTATATTTCAGGAATAAAACCAAAAATTAGCCACAACTTCCATCATTAAAAGTTCGATTTTCACCAAATTTACATTTGGGACAAATTTATAGGACGAACGAAAGTGGTTAGGCACTATTTAAATAAATAAATGTTTGTTCACAATTTGTATATTTCCAATATTTACTGCCACCTTTTGACCTGATATTTATGGTGACGAATAAAACAAAATTGGATTTGGTGATTGGTGGAAAAAAAAGTATGCAATGTTTCTGCACCGTTTACCTTAGAAAAATATAAAAGAAGAATTGCAGAAATTAATTTTGATAATTGATTTAAACTTAATAAGATTAAATAAAGTCTCTTTACAAATATAGTGTTGTAATTATATGTGAAAATAACAAAATATTGATACTTTATTATCATATATATTATCAGAGCTACGATGCAACCTAAGCCGTGTTGCAGGAACGATTACAACTATTATAATCTATCTTCACATGTACATGAGAACCACTAACACGGACTCCATGAACGGCGCTGTTTAAATTTTAAAATCAAGAGGTTTACTCAAGTATAAAATTTATGTAAGACAACGCCGGTTATAATTAAAGAATTTAACTTATTTAGAATTAAAATGTATCTGTATTTATGTACATTAGAATACAGTCAAAGTAAATGTTTCAACCAATTTCTATATTGTTTTTATATTGTCATTTTTACTTTCATGCGTGTACGTAGATAAAAAGAAAGTGATGTGATGCATCCAAATATTTGTTACCAGGGGACTTAAATTTAATAAAGGCGGAACTAAAATGGTAACGATGTTTGAAAAGAAAAATAAAAAAAAGACAAAGACAAGTTTAATAATTAACAAGGCTCAAGTTTATTGAAAACAGAAAGAAATTTCGACGGTTCAGACTTTGTCATTTACAACAAAAGACATCCTGACACAAATCATCAGTAAAAAAAAAACTTATGATTAACAAGATCATAAATTGTAAAAGTTATAAGCCCTTAATTGTAACATATAATAATTTAGATAAAAAAAAAATTAATCAACAGATTCTAAACATTTATCCCCCCCTTTTAGTATATATATATATGTTTATAGTTACAAAAATTTAACAATAAAAAAAGACAATGAGCACAGCTTAATAATTCACAGAATTATAATTAATCAAAAAAAAAGATTATACGCCCTTAAAGTAAAAGTATAATAATTTAAAAAAAAAAAAATTAATCAAGATTTTCAAAAAAAAAAAAAACTTATCCCCCCCCTTTTTAGTTTAGTTTATAAGATGATAGTTTCCTTTTAAACAGTAACAGAAATTAACAAAATATAAAAGAGCTTGATATTTTAAGTTCAAGAAAGATCATATCTATAGTTAACATGTTTATCACTAAACTAAAGTAACATAATATAATTGGTTTGAAAATTTCTTAAAAAAAAAAAAAGAAACTGTATTGGCCAATAAATTTATATTTAAATAAAAAAAAAGGAAAAATAATTTAGAATTTTGAAATTTTGTTAATTGACGTCAATTATTTTAATTTAGAAACTAACCTCTTGGAGGTTGTTAGGACCGAAAATTGCATGCAGGCTCCACCCAATAAATTGTTATATAATTTATAAATAATTACAAAAGTCTACATCTAGAAAATAGTTTGAAGGAACACATATTTGCCGAAGTAAATTTAGGCACATAAATCATATGAGTTAGTTAAAGTTCAGTAAAGTCAGCTGTAAAAAAAAAGGACATCACTTTTATGCACTTGAAAATCTGAAGTTATGTGATTCAAAAACGTGTTTTGCCAACAGGACGAAACTTGCTAGGATGATTCGCTGGTTTGCGCAATATGAGACAAGAATTTCTCTATTTCTCCTACCAGCATATTGGCTGTGGCAAACAAAAAACACGTTTCTTTTAGCGTCTGTGCAAGATCAGACATGTTGTAGCATTAATGTTTTTTATTGAAGAAAATATCTGGTTATTTGTCAAAATTAAAGTAAATTAATTGCATCACAGAAATTCGTTAAGATAGTAATTAAAAGCTTCTTAGATGATTATAAATTTATTTATATATATAGTTTTGTTTTAAAAGAAAGCTTGTATAAGACTTGTAAGATTCTTCAAAAGTCTATAAAACGAAATTTTCTGATTTAGAAGAAATTTCTCTAATTGTTTTATATTTGACATGTTCAATAGGATATTCTGATCATTTAATGTTCAACATTAGTCTGCACTTATTTCACAAAATTGTTCAAAACTTAAAATGTGCCTTTACAAGGTTTTGTAAATGATGTTTTAAGAAAAGAAAATTTTTATAATCATTTAGTTTCAAAAGAAAATAGAATATTAAATAAAACATGAAATACATATTTTAAAGAATACATGATAATTAACAAATTATTTTAAAAATTAACAAAATATATAATATGACAAAATCTGTAAGGTTGAAGTACCTGGTTAATCCTGTCGCAGTTCACGTGAGCTTGTACCGAGAAAAATGATGGTTAATTTAACTTTTTGAACTAGGTTATTTAAACTAAAACGCACAAACTGTAAATTAACATGATGTTGTATGAGACTTGTAAGGTTAGAGAGAAAAAAAACTTTTGTTAGATGAGTGATGCAGAATGTAGACCATGTTGTTATCACATCTAGACTGTGGACCGGGTATTAGAGAAGCTAGCTTGACCGGCGAATGGACTTTGTGTTCAGGTATCAGGCGATGCTTGGTTTTGGAGCGGGCCGCCAGGTGCCAGCATCTGTCAAGGGACGGAATTTGGATGTGGAAGAGAGTTAATGAAGTTATATTGCGGAAGTGTTTTTTGAATTTAAATGCTACAGCTCTCCCCCCCCGAAAGACGGAGTTAGTGTAGAAAAGAAAGGGGGCCAGAAGGGCCTCCCACAAAATTTAGAAAAGGAGAGAGAGAGTGTGCTTGAAGGGGTAAAAAAAAAAATTTCCTCTCAGACAGGTGTTTTAGACCTCGAGATAAACAAAAGACAAACTAAGACTAACATGCATAGCGAGTGCCACATTAACTATATGTAGTTCGACAGAACCGGTCAGTATACCTTCACCAAGATAAACAACAAAGAACAAATGCACCAAACTTAACTATTAAGAAGATGGACTCACTATGTCCTCGTCCGAAGACGTTATGGTGACGAAGAAATAGAAGAGTTCATGACGCTCTCTATATTCCCGTCGCATCGATTACACCCGCGAAGTGCTCGATGTTAAGATATGTCTAGATAGGGTAACATGTCAGGTACATGTAGCGGCCATTGCCGTAAAGTGGAACCTCATAGTTGATCAGACTATGGGTTGAAAAGCGTCAAGTCCGGGAAACAGTGAGATATATCACTGGACAAGGAAAATCAAAATCTCTTCGCCTGCAAACATCTATACAGATTACGGCACGGAGGGGCTCTAGGAGAGCTCAACCCACCGATGCCCAAACATACAGATGTGCATTTGGCTTAGAGGAAACACGGCTTGGTTCCGTATTTTATTATGTTCTGCAGTGCACAGAAAGAAGACTACCAGATGACAATTTGTGCGGGTCAAGAAAGATCAGAAAGAAAATTAAATCGTAAAGGAGAAGGTTCTAGGAATTTGTTAATATTTAATTTATATGATGAGGTTTGAGTTGCTCGACGTGTGCTTTTTTAATAAAACGAGGTGAATTGGCGAAAGAAAGCGCAACGGTAACTGGAGTAAGAAAATCGATGATCCGGAAGGGACCTGACCATCGAGGCATCAATTTAGCAGCTCGCTTGTCTATGGCAGAGCTAAGAGGGTGTGTTTTACACCAGACAAGATCGTTGATTTTATACAGATGAGGCTTCCTGAATTTGTTATAGGTCTTTTCGGCCTTTTGGTGCGCTTTCATTATATTGTCTTTGGCCTGGCGCCAAACTTGTGATGGATTAGTATTAGGTTTTGGAAGGAGATCGTGTATGTTCCAGCTGAGACTCAGTGGTGTATTGGGGAGAAAATTAAAAAGAATGCTAAAAGGTGTTGCTTTAAGAGTCTCATGATGTGCGAAATTGAAAGCCAGCTGAAGCCAGCAAAGGGAGTCGTCCCAAGAGGATTGATTTTTGGAGTGAAAGGCGATAAGGGCTGCCTTAAGGTTTCTGTTAAGTCTTTCCGCATTATTAGGTTGGGGGTGATAAGGGGATAAAGTTGCATGCTTAATACCGCGAGAAAAACAAAAGTTGCGGAAGACATGTGATACAAAACATTGTGCATTGTCAGAGATTATTATCTTTGGAAAACCAAAATTTTGAAAAATGTTTTGGCTTAAGGCCTTAATTGTACTGTGGGAAGTTGCATCTCTGACAGGCATGAGCCAGGTGAATTTTGAGAACTGGTCAACTGCGACCAGTATCATGTTGTAGCCCTGTTTTGTCCTAGGAAGCTGTCCGACGTAGTCGATATGTAATTTTTCCATGGGACGATTGGGAACCGTTGAGGCAAGGTATCCTAATTTGGAGTTGTGAGCGGGTTTGCTTACAGCGCACACCGAACAAGCTCGCACTTTAGACGTGACATCCTGTTTTAAAGTTGGCCAATAAAAATTCTCCTTTACCTTAAACAAAGTTTTAAGTACTCCAAGATGACCACCCACAACGGAGTCGTGATGATAATTAATCACCAGGTCGACTAAGGACTGAGGTAAATAAATTCTGGTGGGCTTTTCCAGATGATTTTTCAGGCAAAGTACACCTTTACTTAAACAGTACTTCTCCGAAGAGATGTTCTGTTCGAGGTCGGCAATGATATTTTTCAAAATAGGATCGGCCTTTTGATGAGTCTGGATGTCATGAAAAGCTAGAGGAAAATTTGTGAGGAGACTGGTACACGAAAAGGTGACATTTTCTTCGTTGAAATTTTCCGGTTCAAACATGCGCGAGAGGGAGTCTGCTATGATGTTCTGAGTTCCTCTTATGTGCGCTACCTTAAATTTCAATGAAGTCAGCTTGGCAATCCACCGGCCTAATTTACCAAGTTGACGAGGACGTGCTAAAAGCCAAGAAAGGGCTTGGTTGTCGGTTTCTAATAGGAATTCCCGATGTTCTAGATATTGCCTAAATTTCTCCACTCCAAAAACTACTGCTAGGCATTCGGCTTCATATGCAGATGAGGCTTTTCTTTCTGCAGGTGTTAAAGTACGTGAAGCGTACGCTATGGGCTGTCGTGAGCCGTCAATTTCTTGGAGTAGAACTGCTCCAAGGGCCACTGAGCTCGCATCCGTTTGCAGGATGAATGGTTTGGCGAAATCGGCCATCCGGAGAACCGGAGGCTGTGTTATTGCCTCTCGAAGATGTTTGAAAGCTTTCTCTTGTTCAGCTTGCCAAGAGAATTTTTGGCCCTTCCTCCGAAGCAGATTTAGAGGCGCAGCGTGCTCCGCGAAATTTGGAATGAATTTAGCAAAGAAATTGACCATTCCAATGAATCTGGAAACGGCCTTAGGGTTCTTGGGTTGCGGAAAATTTCTAATTGCCTTTGTTCTAGATGGGTCAATTTGCACGCCACGAGAAGAAACTAGGTGTCCTAAAAAGCTTATCTCATTCACAGCGAAACGGACCTTATCTGGGTTAACAGTCAAGCCAGCCCGCCGCAAACGAGTAAGGACTTCGCGAAGATGTTTTTGATGCTCTTCCCAAGTTTTGGAGTAGATGACTAGGTCATCCAGATAATTAAAAATGAATTTAAATTTGATGTCATGGAAGACCTGATCCAAGAGTCTGGTAAGCACTTGGGCACCAGTACAGAGTCCAAAAGGGACTCGAGTAAACTGATAAAGCATCCAAGGAGTACAAAAGCTGGTAATTTGTTTGGACTTTTGAGACAAAGGGATTTGATGATAAGCTGAATTTAGATCGAATACTGTGAAATATTTGGCACCGACAAACCAGTTAAAACTTTGATGTAAGTTAGGTAGCGGCACCGCTTCGACGACGATGTTTTGATTGAGCCTCCGATAATCAATCACCATCCTTGTTTTCTTTTCGGGATGTTGAACCAGAAAAACAGGGGATGCATATGCCGACCGGCTGGGTTCTACTACTCCTGAATCTAACAATTCGTTGATGTGTTCGCGGAGGTATTCCATTTTGGGAGGTGCCAATTGGTATGGAGAACACTTGACCGGAGTGTTGTCCTTCAGTTGAATATCGTATTCAACTAGATGTGTTAGACCTAACCTTTTTGTGAGTACCTGAGGAAAATCATTAATTATTTTTTGAATGGTGTTTTTATCGTTCTTTTGAAGATGACCTAAAGGATCAGGAGCAGTAGATTCAGATGTTGTGGACACTATAGGTTTATACGCAGAATTACTAAAATTACATAGAGGAAAAACAATAGACCTTGAAAATTTAAAATAGAAGTTTTTTGCTGAAAGATCAAGTACCAGTCCCGTTTTAGATATGAAATCTGACCCGAGGATCAGAGGACACGACAACTTATGCGCCACCAGAAAATCCACATTCCAACTACAATGTTCCATTTTAAGATGAAGACGACAAGAGTAGGAAATGGGCAACCTTTTTCCAGAAGCCGTGACACAATCAGCCTTCACCCTGGTTATGGATTTAAAAGCCTTGGTGTTCTTTAATTTTTTAAAAAGGGCTTTAGAAATGACGCATCTTACTGAACCGGAGTCCAGCAGAGCCTTAACTTTAATTTGCCCAAAAGCTACTTCCACCAAAGGCAAAAACTGATCGTTCAGACCCCTAGATTTAAGAGAAATGTTATTTTTTTTTTGAAGTTTGTAGTTGGAAAGCTTAGAGCTGGAATAGGTTTGCCTAGACCTATTCCGTAGAGAGAAGAATTTACAACCCCAGATATAGTGACCGGGTATGCCACAATGATAACAAATGGGAGTAAAGTAATTTTGAATTCTATTGCCGAAATTGTTTGTTCTTAAATAGGAAATTGAGTTTAAATTTTGAAAAGATGGTTTATTAAAGAAAAGTGGTTTCGTGTTATGTTTAAATCCGATGTGGTTGGTTTTTGAACGGGAGGCTGGCCTGGAGCTACCAACTAGACTCCAAACCTGCCTCCGTTTTTTGGAGGATATTGCCTTGTTGGAGGCCGGTTCCGACACTCTGGGCTTCTATGTCCCGGCTGTCCGCAACTGTAACAGACCACTGGTCTTGTAGGTCTAAAATCAGTACTTCTACCTTCGGGTCTCACTAATGGAGCCCTTTGCTTGTCAGTATACATGACGTTATTGACATGTGCGCAGAGCCGATCTAAGTCTGCAAAGTTTTTTGGTTTGGCAACAAAAACTAGGCAGTTGCGGACTTCCGGAGACAGTCCCTCCAGAATGACGTCCGTGACCTCCAATTCGGACTTATCTAAATTTAAAGTTTCTGCAGCCTCTTTAATTTGATTAACAAAAATGTGCACCGCCTCGTTAGTCTTCTGGGGCCTATAAAATAACTCCTGCACTAGAGAAGCCAACCTTTTCGAAGGTATGAAGAGACTTAAGGCCTCTTTGTGAAAAGTCTTAAATGTCTGATGTCTAATCAGACATGAATTTAAAGGGCCCTGAGCATAGGGCATCAGAACATTATTAATGTTTAAAGCTACGTCCGGGTAAGTTTTGACTATTTTTAGAGAAATTTTAAAAAAATTCAATAATTTGTCAAGGTCGAAACCATCTGTCTGAGGAATTGTCTTAATTATTTGTTCGGCAGGATGACTTAATTTTCCGTATAAGGAAATGTATTGACAGCCTTTCGAACTGCTAGGTGTGGTTTGCTGAGCCTCAGCCTGCGGCGTGTCCGCAAGGAGATTTGGCCCATTAGACCGAGATGGCTCTGCAGAGCTGGCTTTAGTGGTTCCCCCAGAGGGCGTTAGCGGGATGCTTACGTTTAGTTTTAGAGGAGCAACGGTTTGCTCAAAGGCTTTAAATTTTTCTTTGAGCGTAGCGAAATTGTTATGTAGCTCGGCCAGATCCCGTGGCACATTGTTGTCTGCTACTTTTAGTTGTTCAGTATGCACCCTATTTAGGAACTCTAGCCGTCTTCCGAAAACGTTTATGCGCGCACGAACACGAATCATTTTGATTCCTCTTTCGGAATCGAGGTTCTCCAGGTCGTCTTGCAAGACAAACAAGGAGTTCCGGGCTAACGCTATTTGTTGCAAGAGGATGTCTTCGGTGAAGTTTCCCATTTCGGGCTCGACGCTGTTCTGCAGAAGGGACCTAAGAGAGGTTCGCATTTTAGTTACAATGTCTTTTTCACCACCTCTAGCTACTACCTCAAAAGCAAGCTCGGTATTCTTTAACGAGTCCACTAATCGCAGCAAATCCACTGCCATCTTAACCGTTGCTGATAATTATTTAAAAAAAAAAATAAACCAAGTAATTTAAATAAAAAAATTTCTTTTAAGATGATGCAAAAAAAAGAAAGAGCCAGAGAAAGACTCAAGAATTATATGTAGTGTAGTTGTTGTGTATATATGTGTGTGTGTAAGTATGAATTGATACAGACAAGCGAAAGAAAACTCGAGAAAATTTTGAAGGAAATTTTTGAATTTTTTTTTGTTTTTTTTTTGTTTTTAACTATTTTTGGATTTTATTATTTATTTAAATTTTTTTTGGATTCCCGAATGAGCCCGCTGTCTGAATCAAATTCAGTGAATGACTAGTGTGCAGTGTATGTAAATATATATATATAAAAAAAAATATTTAAGCAGACAAAATAATAATAAAAAAAAATTTTATCGAAATTGGTTTAGAAGTTTTTGTGTAAGTGATTATAAAATAAATAAATAATAAAAAAGAGACTATAGATTTATAGAGATTTAAATATTTAAACTAAATAAAAAAAAATTTCATCAGCAACAGTTGTGCAGTATTTGAAAAGCTGCAAAACATAAAAATGAGCCTTGTTTAACAAAATAATTTTGAATTTAAATTTAGATAGTTCCAATGCGAAATTTTGAAAATTAACTACGGTTCCAGAATTTAAAATTAACCACGCTCTGCTACCAGAAACATGTTACCAGGGGACTTAAATTTAATAAAGGCGGAACTAAAATGGTAACGATGTTTGAAAAGAAAAATAAAAAAAAGACAAAGACAAGTTTAATAATTAACAAGGCTCAAGTTTATTGAAAACAGAAAGAAATTTCGACGGTTCAGACTTTGTCATTTACAACAAAAGACATCCTGACACAAATCATCAGTAAAAAAAAAACTTATGATTAACAAGATCATAAATTGTAAAAGTTATAAGCCCTTAATTGTAACATATAATAATTTAGATAAAAAAAAAATTAATCAACAGATTCTAAACATTTATCCCCCCCTTTTAGTATATATATATATGTTTATAGTTACAAAAATTTAACAATAAAAAAAGACAATGAGCACAGCTTAATAATTCACAGAATTATAATTAATCAAAAAAAAAGATTATACGCCCTTAAAGTAAAAGTATAATAATTTAAAAAAAAAAAAATTAATCAAGATTTTCAAAAAAAAAAAAAACTTATCCCCCCCCTTTTTAGTTTAGTTTATAAGATGATAGTTTCCTTTTAAACAGTAACAGAAATTAACAAAATATAAAAGAGCTTGATATTTTAAGTTCAAGAAAGATCATATCTATAGTTAACATGTTTATCACTAAACTAAAGTAACATAATATAATTGGTTTGAAAATTTCTTAAAAAAAAAAAAAGAAACTGTATTGGCCAATAAATTTATATTTAAATAAAAAAAAAGGAAAAATAATTTAGAATTTTGAAATTTTGTTAATTGACGTCAATTATTTTAATTTAGAAACTAACCTCTTGGAGGTTGTTAGGACCGAAAATTGCATGCAGGCTCCACCCAATAAATTGTTATATAATTTATAAATAATTACAAAAGTCTACATCTAGAAAATAGTTTGAAGGAACACATATTTGCCGAAGTAAATTTAGGCACATAAATCATATGAGTTAGTTAAAGTTCAGTAAAGTCAGCTGTAAAAAAAAAGGACATCACTTTTATGCACTTGAAAATCTGAAGTTATGTGATTCAAAAACGTGTTTTGCCAACAGGACGAAACTTGCTAGGATGATTCGCTGGTTTGCGCAATATGAGACAAGAATTTCTCTATTTCTCCTACCAGCATATTGGCTGTGGCAAACAAAAAACACGTTTCTTTTAGCGTCTGTGCAAGATCAGACATGTTGTAGCATTAATGTTTTTTATTGAAGAAAATATCTGGTTATTTGTCAAAATTAAAGTAAATTAATTGCATCACAGAAATTCGTTAAGATAGTAATTAAAAGCTTCTTAGATGATTATAAATTTATTTATATATATAGTTTTGTTTTAAAAGAAAGCTTGTATAAGACTTGTAAGATTCTTCAAAAGTCTATAAAACGAAATTTTCTGATTTAGAAGAAATTTCTCTAATTGTTTTATATTTGACATGTTCAATAGGATATTCTGATCATTTAATGTTCAACATTAGTCTGCACTTATTTCACAAAATTGTTCAAAACTTAAAATGTGCCTTTACAAGGTTTTGTAAATGATGTTTTAAGAAAAGAAAATTTTTATAATCATTTAGTTTCAAAAGAAAATAGAATATTAAATAAAACATGAAATACATATTTTAAAGAATACATGATAATTAACAAATTATTTTAAAAATTAACAAAATATATAATATGACAAAATCTGTAAGGTTGAAGTACCTGGTTAATCCTGTCGCAGTTCACGTGAGCTTGTACCGAGAAAAATGATGGTTAATTTAACTTTTTGAACTAGGTTATTTAAACTAAAACGCACAAACTGTAAATTAACATGATGTTGTATGAGACTTGTAAGGTTAGAGAGAAAAAAAACTTTTGTTAGATGAGTGATGCAGAATGTAGACCATGTTGTTATCACATCTAGACTGTGGACCGGGTATTAGAGAAGCTAGCTTGACCGGCGAATGGACTTTGTGTTCAGGTATCAGGCGATGCTTGGTTTTGGAGCGGGCCGCCAGGTGCCAGCATCTGTCAAGGGACGGAATTTGGATGTGGAAGAGAGTTAATGAAGTTATATTGCGGAAGTGTTTTTTGAATTTAAATGCTACATATTAATCTCAAGGTTATTTGAGACTGATAACTGTCTGTTTTGAGATAATTTGCGTAAAATGGAAGTGACTTACAGTAATCTTTAAGGATTAATCAAGCCATTAATCTTCAGTAAAAAAGCAATACTATTGAAGAATAATCGATGAAAAACCAAAAATAACCTTGACCACTGTTACCCTTCAGCGGTTCACTTATAGTAAGTGCAGATCTCACAATTCAGTTGTACCAGCTGAATTTTTACATTTTTCTTTATCTAGTTTTCGGTAGAATCTCTCCTTTTGTATTATCTTTCCAATCCGGTTTCTATTGATCAATAAACGTTGTGTTCTGTCTGTTACAATTTTGAGATCTGGGGTCTCAATTAAATTCACTTTTCTTATTATTATATAGTTGTAAAGTGATATTAACTAAAAGATTCTTCGCTTTTAAACGATTAGAATAAAATTTCCCACCATCATTAAAAACTCGTTTTCAATGAATTAATATTTAAGTTAATAACTCGTTTATCAAGAGCGTAGTTTTGCGCCCTAGTTGCACGTGTAAATATTTCTTAAATGATTGCGTCCGTTCTTCTTCTACTGACCGTAATAACATTTCTGGTTAGTTTACTGCTGTTTTTTTTTTTTTTTTTTAATCGCGAGTAAGCTCTTTGCAAAATGTTTTTACACCGTTAATTTAGAATTATCCAGGTCATTTTTAATTAATCTTAAATAAAAAGATAGAAGTTTCTTTATGTAAAAATACACTAAATGTGATATTCTTGAGTACGTGATCTCTTCACGAACTATAAGTAACGTTTCTTGATTTCCAAATAAATTTAAAAACAAAATCTGTCATCGTAATGCACAACTAGAATAATAAAAGTCGATATCGGGATTTAGATTTATCTTCTGTAGAGTAGATATACCCAGATGTACTTGATTAGGATTTGGTGTTCGTTATGTTGTGACTAAAGAAATTAAGTATTTTTTTTTTTGCAAACTCTATAAGAACGAAGGATTAAGTGTTTATAAAAGGATGATAGCAAAATAATTTAAATATTTAACAATTGGCAAGTAGGCAATTTTCAGTATTGAATTAATATATTTTTACATAAAAATAATGATGGACATAATTTAAAATTCTGTTTAATTTATAGTTTCCATTTTTTACACATAGGGAACAGTTTATAAAAGAATACTTTGAACAGTTCGGTGATGTGTAAAATTGACACTAAGTTCTGGTCAGGAACAAGTGATAAAATTATCAAATAAAGAAACAAGGGTAGCGGAGAGGAGACGTTATAAAAGACGACATCTTTACCTTAATAATTCGTTTAATATTAACTGCTTTTGTAAATTGAGTTAGTCCAAACTCATATGTAGGATTTTAAACAATGACAGAAGTGGCAAAATAATTTCCTGAATTTAAGTTCGTTCTAACAGAAATATTGATTAAAATAAGAAAAAATACCCGTTTTATTAAGTCAGTGCGTCCATATTAATTAAATTTTGCGTTCAATATCCCATTCAAAAGCACTACCACAAGGGATCGAAGGGATCAGCCAGAATAAACGATAAACATAAAAATGTCATCTCCAATCAAATACAGAAAACAATGAGACTGGGAAACAAAACAAGGCCCTCGTTCCAGTTAGTCAATAAACCCTACAGGTTTGGAATTCCTGGAAGGAAAATCTCTATCATGTCACACCCCTCCTGTGTCCCACCTCCCTTAAATTCTGGGTCGATGATGACGTTGTGATATTTATGAAATAGATTTAACTAAGCTTCACAATTGGAGAGATTATTGTTAAATATTAGACATGGTCATTTTAATGGAGTACAATAATTTTAGGAGGGTTATAATGTATTTTAAATAAATTAAACCTTTAGGATAGATAGAGTTTTTATTCTAGTGTTCTTATTTACCGCTGTCACTATAAATACCGAAATCACTGAATTAGAACTAATCTCATAATATTTTTTCTTCTCAAAAGGACTATCCAACTTTTCTGTCTCGTATACCGAGTAAGTAAATAAAGGTAACACTTTATTATTTCATAAATTATTTTTTAAAAGGCCAAAATATTTTTTTTTTTATTTTAAAACATGCAAAATCAATTTACTTTACCCAGATTTTTAAGATTACAACAAAACTCAGAAGAAAAAAAGATGCGTATTTGTACTTATACTTGTAAATAAGTATTGGTAAATAACTTATCAAAGTAAATTTCATAAAGTTTGAAACTATATGGAAATACAGATAACTAAAAAGGGAAAATAATGCAACACTAGTTTTACTTTAAACTAATATTTAGTTACGTGTGTCAGCTTCATCTATTCAGTTAATTTAATAAACTGAAACTACCAGTTAAATCAGTTTTATATTTAGAACTGAAACTTCAATAATTAAAATATCGTGCGTAATACTTTCCTTTTCCTACCTGGTAAATTCAATAACGATTATACTTTATGAAAATAATTTAAATATATAAACTTTATACTTATTTATAGTCCATTAACTAATTATTTACACATCATTGTCTTCGTCTTTTACTACATCCACTTAATAGTGAGCTTTAGGTACACATATTAATTACAATCTGTAATCAACAATCAATAGGTAATTTTGGATGAATTCGTAATTACGAATATTTAAACTAATAGGAAAAATACTTGGTTTGCTATTATAGAGTATACAGAAATACGACTACTTGAAATAAGACTGAAATGACGGCCACACATCGTATAGCCCAGTATTAATATATGTTTATCCCATGTAAAAGAAGAGGGGTGAATGGAGCAGAATGTGAGTGAGAAGAAAGAACTCAAGAAAAGTCGAGAGCGTGAATAAGAAAGACGGAGAGTTGGTGAGAATATTGATGACAAAGGAGAGGAATATACCACCATTTTGTTAAATGGAATACAAGGCGACTTTAGGCAGGAAGCTTAAAAGACTGCAACGGCCGATATGTCTGTGTACAACAATAGTAAAACATCCACCCCGAACCTAACCCCCTAACCTAACCTAACCTAACCTAACCTTTTATACCAGCTGTCGATGGATGTTGTTCTCAAGACGGAGGCTATTGCTGGCTGCATCATGTTATAGGGCAGTTCTGTATACATCAGTTCTGTACTGCCTTACGAACATGAAAAAATAGGATAATCTGTTGTTTTATTTTATTTTATTTATTTTTGTGTTGTGAATATGCATGAAAGTCTATTTAACCCTCCGTTATTTTTTAGTATCTGATCGACTAAAATCTAATATTTCTGTGGTGTACTACAAAATATGAAAATTTAACTAAAAATTCATGAGATAATGCTTATCAAAAAGTGTTTTTATATAAATATTTGTTATCAACCCCACCCAAGTTTAAGTGCATTTTTTTCCATTATGTACTCAATTAGTGGTACACCTTGCATCAAAACTAAAAACTGTAAGTTAATCGGAAAACATTTTTTAGAAATATTGCGTTGCTATCTAAATGAAACATTACTCCAACTAATGAAAAGCCCATCGCTGTCAAAAAAATACGTACAATAACTCATAATTGATCGCAATTCTTTTCGTAACCCTTAATTTTAAAGCGAAACCTGAGACAAACGTAGAAGATGACTAGCACCTGTAATATAACCTACGACAGACTATAACCAATTAACATATTTAAGGACAAAGGATACAACTAAACTACAAGGATAGACGGCTTGTTTCACGAGGATGGCAGTAAATAATGTCCTGTACTTAATACGTCCTGAGAGTATATAGGTTTAACTAGATCAGGACGAACGTCATTGTTTAAATATAAACACTGCAGTGGATATATGATCATGTTAATATTTCGTAAAATCAAACCGGTAGATTTTTAGAATTCTACGACGTGTTGTTGGCAAACATCCTTCGGCTAAACACACAAACATACAGACGTATTGTGAAATGGTTGCGTTAAAACCTATATCTCCACCTGTTTTATAAATACAGAATCACATAAGATATTGGTTTTATGCAGATAGACAACGTAACAAAGGTAAGCTAAGACTCATGTTACAAGATATAGGAACGTTCTGATAGGACTAGGATAAATTTACCATGACAACAGTGAAATCCTATCATAGGAGGATTACCAACCCTTTCTTCAGATGAAATTCAATTATTCTTTCTTCTCTTCTCTGTCCTTTCTTAAATAATAAATATTTCCTTCGTCTTAAAATTTATAATTTCCAATTTGCGTATTTGTGAAAAACTAAAATAACAAATTAGGCTAATGAATTATAAATTTATCCTAACATTCTTGTATATTTTTTTTCGGGTTTCTATATAGGATAACATGTATATGTGTTTATGTATATAATTTTAACACACTTTATTACATTATCTTGGACAATTTTTAATATGTGTCAGTTCCAACCAAACCTCTGTATTATAATATGTAAACATTATAAACTCAATTATAGTTCCGGAGAAAGAAACACACTAAAATAACTTTCTGGACTAATTCTTCTAAAAAATATAAAACTCAAAATCTATATGTTTAACCTATCACATAACTACATATGTAAAGAAAAAAAGAGTGAAAGAATATATTTTTTTTTTTAATTAAAATTGGGTTCTTACTGTTATCAGATCAAAACATGATTATTGTAAAATAATTGTTTTCATATGAGGAGGCGATGATTTTTTTCGAAATAAATAAAAAATGTTCATGTTCAGAATATTTTACGTTTTTCCGATACTCTTTAAAATGCCAACGTAATATAGAGTACTTTTTTTTTTAAAATAAAAGTCAAGCTTGTTCCAGTTAAAAAAAATAAATAAAAAAAACACACGGGTTGATTAGCAAAATCATGCTACTTACCCACCCCACCATACAATGTAATGCCTCTAAATGTAAAAAAATAAAATAATATAAAATGTATTAACATAACAATTGTAAACCAATACAAGGTAGTATTATGAATGATATTGTATTATCTATCATTACCTTATTTTTTCGGTCTGTCTACAATTCTATTATTCAACTTCTAATTATCGGTTACGACAATGAAATTGTCATCATCAGGTTGTTTCTATCAGGTTTTAAGCTTAACCCAACACAATACGAACAGATTTGTTGTAATTACCATGCGTGGTGAAAGATTTGATTTGCTGTAACATGTGTTGCATTTTACACATAGTAACGAAAGATAATCACTTATGGAAGAAATCTAATGATGCAATTTAACTATCGAAAATAGTAATTAAAAGTTCAATAAAGATTGAAGACTAAAAAGGTAGGCCTAAGTATAGATAATACATAACACTAAAAAGTTGGCCCTGTAGGAAATATTTAATTTTATTAAAGAAACATTGATCAACCATTAAAATTAATCCCTGTAATGTAAGTTTTTTAGTGCTTTTGTTAACTGGTTTTCAGAACCTCGTAATTGTGCACAGTACTACTTTCTTGACTTCAGCTAACGTCTAATGGGCATTGAAGATGTTTATGTACTATACAATCTTCACTCGGTTCGCTCTTACTTATGCAGAAATCGAAGCTGTACTTATATGAAACAGTCTCTATTCGCTACGCTCGTATTGGTGATTTATCCATGCCGGATTTTGTAACCATACGAAAATTACTTTTTTAAACGGTCACAGTTGGAAAATACATTTTTTAACAATAAATCCACTATCTTTTTCATTGTAGTTGGTATACATACAAAATTGGAATTTGACATTTTCTATAATGTTTAATGTGTTTATACGTTGAATACACACGAAATATGAAAAAAAATAATTCTTTAAAATGATCGCCATTGTGATACTTTTATTTCAATATCTATAAATATTAATAGAGTTCCATATGAGCACATTATAGTCCTCTATACAAGATGTCATGTGCATCCCTTAATTGTAATCTTTCCAGGCGATAATACAACGACAGATGGGGGGTAAGTTGAAAATCAGTGATATAACGGAACGATAAACAGCTTTTGGAATTGTCTGACGATTACGAAACTTCACCTATACTTTGTTTTCTGAGTAAAAAGAAAGTGGCTCCTTAGTTTTTGATTATTTCTTAATTTTGTTTTTTATAATGCTAAAATTTATCATATTTTTTCTCAACTTAAAAGACATTAAAGAACATTTAAATTATTTATATACACTAATACTCTACTAGTATTATTCTATCTACCCCTGTTTTCAGATTACAATAGCTAGTAGAAAAGAAGAAGCTTGGTTCTATTAATTACTTATTAATAAAGGAAGTATACTTATAAATCATTAATAAATAATAAGTATATGTAAATAATTTTATCAATGTATATTTTATAAAGTTTGAAATAATATTGCACAGAGAAAACTAAAGAAGGAAGATAATTCAGCAAAGTTTTATTTTAAACAGATATTTTGCTCTACGTGTCCGCTTGATCTAATCAGTCAGGTCAATAAATTGAAACTACCACTGAAACTGATTTATATTTAACTGAAACCTCAATATATCACGCATAATACATTCCCTTTCCTAACCGGTTTATTCATTTTTTTTCTTTATGGTAATTAATTAAATACCAAAAGGATATCTTTTTTATTCCACCATTAACTAAGTGATTAGTTACACATTGCATTTATTTATAATTGGATTATAGTCCAATTTATTTATTACTGCAAATTTACTCTCAATTATTGTGAGCTTTTAGTACGGAATAATTAATTATAATCTGAAATCCATCATTAATACGTCATTCTATCTGAGTTCCCAATTACGGCTATTTAAACTAATACAAAATGGCAATGTTTGTTACTACACAGTATGTGTTAAATGTGTGTGCAACACAATTCGCTTTTAAGAGGGAAGAAACTAAAGGAAAATGTAGTGCAATCTATGATAATATCTGACCTGTCTGATATATTATATCAATCACTTGGTTCACCATATGGAGCGCTTGACTCTTTTCATATAAGAAAAAGACGTTATGAGAAGTAAGAATAGTGAACTACGATAGAGACTTGCTCCTCACAGAATATTTCACTGATTATTTATGTGTAGAATATTAGCTCTATAAACTTTATAATAACAGCAGAGAAGATTCCAATTCTGATACCTAACAGCTATTATTCACCACTTACGACACGGCACTTGACCGATTCAATATATAATAGGCGATTGTATGAAGTAGAAAATGTATAGGGTTATTGACAGAAGATATGTGAACTGGAATGAGAGCTATTTGGTGTACACGACACACGATTAGCTCTTACATTGTGTAAACAAAGTGTGGGATCTAGAAGACGGAAACATTAAAAGACACTGTGTTCTAAACGTTACAGTTAACACCTACAATCAATCTCCGTAAATACAAACCATTTGACTATTTCAATTTAATAAGTTTCAATGCAAAGCAGAAAACAGAGAAGGAAAAAAGTGGAGGATGTTAGCTGATTAAGGCAGATCCACCATATAGCTCATTCAAGAAATTTCCTAAATTTTAAGTCAATAAGACGAAGGGAACTGAATGGCGAGGAAAAAAAGAGAAAACGACATTTTTTAGCTGACTAAGACCTAACTTCGCCTGTAGACACACTTGAACGAGTTCTTGACCGTCTAAATGAGCATATAAAATCGATTGAGTGGGAAGTACAGGAAAGTGAATTCGAACGAGGATATAAAGGTAGAATTGAGTTTGACTGTCAGGATACTTGTTTAGTGCTCGTGTGAATAACTCACGATTAGCCTTTTAATTAATGTATTTATAACGTAACACATATACCAGTAAATATATTATTTTATTTTAAATAAAAAAATCACATTTAGATATCACAGAAATAACATATTTATCAAATACATTTACTATAGAGAGCATTAAACATTTTCATGTTAGGTAGTAAACAAAGTTTTCTAAAACATTTAGTCTATGAATAGGGTATTGAAGAATTTTTTTCAAACCGGATATTCAAAGAAGTGTGGATTAATTTTGGAAAAATATTCGGATTATACTTAAAGAAAAAGAAAAATTCATAATTATAAATGCATGAAAAAGATTTTTTTTTAATTTTTTTTTTTTTTTGCTTTTTGAAAAAAATAATTGCATGACTAATTAAAGTTTACGTGCAACATTGAACGTACAAATATTTTTATTAACTCAACATAGTTACCCTAGAGCGCCAACCAATATCTAAACTTAGAACAGACATAGGTATAATAAACGGTTTTAAACTGCTTTCAAACTTGTTGATGAAATCATTCTGAGAGAAAAGCGAGCCTATAACAGAGAATTCATTAGATTATTCCATATTGAATTTTCAACGAAAATAATGCCATGAAATCTCACAAAATTTGTGTTTTGGATAAATTCAACACCTTTAATTACAACTAATTTAGGACTTGAATTTACAATCCAATTAATTAATTTTGTTTAATAAAGTTAGGTTTAAGTTATTTGCACAGAACCAATCTTCGTCCATTGACTTTGCTAATGGTGCTAATTTAGACAAGTCACTATTTTTGGCAACCACTGTTAAGTATTGTTATCTACAAACAATACGGTCTAAGGGGGGACATTTTAAGGTAGATAGTTTACATAAATTAAGAATCTAATTGCCCCAATATAGAACCTTGAGGAATATCCTTAAGGACTACCTCCCACGTAGAATGATGAGTGTTTATACAGTTATCAGTATAAACAACAATATGTTTTCTTTTTATAGATATATGATTTAATCCAATTATTAGCTTTCTAAAGCATACCATAGTACTCCAGCTATCGTAAAAATATTCCACGATCAACACATTAAAAAGCTTTTGAAAGTCGCAGAAAACAGATGCAGTCTGGCTTTTCTCGTCAATGAAATTTATAACTGTCTTTAAAAAAAAAGCGAAATGGGTGAACAAGTTTATAAACCTTCATTAAATCTGAATTGATTTCTGATCAAAATATTTTAACTGTAAAAAACACTGTTATTATTGATATTTTAAATACTTCTGAACAAAGTGGGAGAATTGATATTGGACGATGGTTGTTAATATTTTTACTACCTCCTTTGAGAAAAGATAATGGCAAGAAAAAAACTCCTGTATATCATAAAGCAGCATCCCCTACAAACAGGAGCAGCTAATATCTCAGCAGGGCAGGATAGTTATTGAACCGTCTCCATATTTCAAAACAACTATTCTACTATGAGCAAACTACAAGATATTATCTTATTAACTGTAGATAAATGGTGCAGTTTCATGAATTTAGAAAAGAGGCTGATTGGGAAGAAAAGCTGTAACAACTCAGTCAGATTGCAGACTTGTTTTAGCTATGGACAAATGTTATCAATCAAGTTTAAAATAAATAAATACGCAAATTACTTTACAGTTTTAATTTTAATAAATACAGTACTTTTGTTTTCATCTCTGTAACTATATATATTGTTACTACTGTTTATTTTAATCTAAAGTTTGTAAACTCAATAAAAATAACAGACTTAAGGAAAATAATTGGAGAGAAGTTAAAATCTTGAAGCCAAAGATAATTAATTTACTCAAAACTGCATTAGTGAATAAAACTAATTTCGAATTGAAATAATAAGGTTTGAAGGTAACTTATACAATTGTAATTGATTTACCTTCATCGATTGAATCGTGTTTGAGCAAACAGCAAAAGAGTTTGAACAAATTTATAACCTGAGTTTCTCACTGTTTCTATAGAACAAATATTTGACTTAAGGCAACAAAACTGCATTTATATATTAATTCAAGTATCCTACTTAATGAAATTAAATAAACTTTAATATGATTACAAGTAAGTGTTCTACTTTCGAGGTGTTCATAGTGTACTATGTCTGTCGTAACAGTGTCGTACAAGTTCTGTGTACTTTTAACCAGCAGTTGTCAAAGTGAGGAGTACATTAGAAAAGAAATATTGGTTTAATAACCAAAGATAATTATATCGACGAACTTGACAAGGACAAATGTGGTTATTTAGTTCATTAACTGGAACTTATCTATATTTCTATCACGTTTAAATGTTGTATGTTTATAAAACATAAAAACATATTAAAACTATTTAAAAAATACAACATTATTAAATATATAATATTTAGAGAGTTGAACGATAGTATTTATGGAAAATAGGTATATAATCAGCTTAAAAACGACTTGGGATATAATAGAGGAAATTTAGCATGAGTTATGGGCTATATTGACTTTCAGTGGAGAGGGGAAGTCAAAAGGCTGGCGCGGCAATGACCGGAGTTCTACTATCTCTTGTAAAAACATCTACTTTTATGACCTTCAATCGCACGATTACATTATATCATAAGAACATCCGAATTTTAGACGGACACGCATCACAACAGGTGCTATCGATACTTCACGAAGAACTACTATCCAACGTCCAAAAACTAATTTATGGGTGTAAGAATGGTGACGTCATACCTTGTGACGTAAGCATATTCTTTAAATGACGTCATTGATACTAATTATTAAAACGTCTCCACTCTCTTCACTAGTGTAACTGTACCGCCCCTTCTGGGATTAAACGCTGTGCACAATATGTGATGACGTCTCCAAGTTTACGCTTGTATTGATAACGTGGCCCTACGAATATCACGTTAAAATTGTCATAATAAATTTCCTATTTGTCTTCGTAGAGAGGTTGAGTTGTTATCATTTTATCTAATTTAGTCTGTTATAAGTTGAATAACACACCAAATATGAAGAAAAAACTGTTTAAAATGGTTGCTTTTTGACATTTTGAACTACATTTTTCTTAATAGGGTTCTATAAAAGCACACTAGTCCCCTATACAACATTTCATCGTCATTAGGTATAGACGACAATGGACAGACAGCATTTTGAAAAAAAAACTCGGTTTTCTGAGATAATGAAACTTTTAAAATCGAAATTTTCGATGATTATCAAACCAACCCTCTACTGCGTCCACTTAATTTAGGAAGTCAACTTTAGACACAAAAATTAAATTTCTCTTCTTTAACTTCAACAACATTTATGCCGAATGCATTATTTAGTGATTTAAAGAATCGTCTTCCTTTTTTATTAATTGTGACAATTACTAAAATCTATCAAAAGTTTATACATGTTTTATACTGTTATTAATAGTTCCATAACATATAGGACACTATTTTATAATCTGAAATTTTTATTTAAAAAAACACGTTTACACAATAAGTGTAGGAATACGATAAATAAACAAACATTACAGGTACAAATATTAAAATCTGAATGTTTAACTAGGAATTAACTAGTGCGGCAATGAAGTTTTAGCACGATTTGTTTATCTTTTACTCTGCACTAAGACTCATTTAGCATGGGTTATTTACTTTAGTTCATGTCATTATTTTTGAACGCCTCGCTCAGCTGGTTTTCGAGCCTTCTTCTAGATTGTCGAGTGTTGTAGTTACTAAAAAATCAAGATGTCACCGTTCGGCTTCGATTATTATTTCTATTGGCTATGGAAAGATTTTGGGAGTCTAATTATTGCAGAAGTGGTTAATCACTTCAAAAACAAATATATAACTTGTTCAAAATACCGGAGGAGGGGAGACATCACTATGTTTTAGGTAATTTAAAGGGTATAAAATACAGGAAATTAAATCAAGAGTTTAAGTTGTTCAGACTCTATAATGACGGTATTGTTACATTTAACAATGATTTGATAAAATTCAAAGATAACACGTTCAATTCAATATATATTAACATTTTTTAGTATACAAAATATTTTAATTAAAATGTTCTAAATATCGAAATTGAAACAAACAAGTATGTAATTTTGAAATGCAAAAATAGGATTCAAAAGAAACAGCAATTTTAAACGCTACAAAATTCATTTTAAAACTTTGGTCATGCAAACACTCAAATTCATAAAAAAAAGTCAATTTCATAAAATGTTCGATTGTCAATTCAATTTGAAAATCGGGTTTTATAATGCAGTATTTAACCAAATTACAAGTAGTATGATAAATTTGCACTCATTCTTGTTATATCACCTATTTTTATTATTTTTCATTACTGTTGAGATCGATGGTTCTTGGTGGAATTCCATGTTTACAGATAATAAAACACAATTAATAAAAGTTATTTGTACTTAGAACAATCAACTGGTTTTCCCAATATGTATTTTTCCTATGGTCATTGCCTAGGCCGGGTATTTCCCCAACCTTCCATTCATTGTATCCTAACTCCCACCCTCTAGTTTTAAGGTTTTCTTTTCTTCAGTCTGTAATACAGCCTCGTCAATGCCTTAGCAGGCGAAACCATTGGTCGGCTAGACTAATTAAAAGTGGATATTACAAAATAAATATTTGTGTTTTATTATCTGTATTTTTATTATTTTGTTTGTTTGTTTTTGGATGTTTTTTTTCCCGCCACCATAATCATTGCTTTTCAGTTTAATCAAGTGTTTTCCAGAGCGAAGATCCTTTGATTTGGGTTGCGATATCCAGTTGATCTGATAACTTTTACGTTTTAATTTTTGTATAGTAGGTTTCTTAATTCCAAACAAGCATAACGCAAGGACGTTAATCAACAGACACCCACTTTATTTATGGTAATTTAAAGTCAAAAACAAAGGGAAGTCGTTTTTAGACATATTTTTAATACTACTTATAAACATTTAAAGCTGGGAATATCGGATGTTAAAGATGTTATCCAATATCAACGAAATTTTTGCTTTTGCAATCATTTACAGACAGTTGATGTATATTAAGTTAAAGAGTTGTTGAAGGGAAGTCAATTTACAAAAGTAGATTCAATATATCAACATACCAAACATTATCTATCAACAAAAATGTACTTACAGATAACAGTTCAGACCTCTCTCAGTATCTAAAACAAACAAAAGAATAAATGAAACACTTAAATTGTTGTTGTTTGATATTTACAAAATGTTGCTGCATAGAGTAATTTTGGAACTAGTGACGTTGACGTAATGCAAGAAATAATCAAAAGTATTCTTTTGATAACTTTGAGAGATTATAATATACAAGTTTTATAACCTCCTTGGATTCCTCTTACTTAGCTTGTTACAGGGTTGTCAAAATTATATAGTCTAACTACAGGAAATAAACGTATCTGTATAATAATGAAAAAGTGTCTTTCTGTCTTAACTCCTATTTTATTTTTATTTATTTATTTTTTTTTAGTGAAAAAGACGACACCAAGATTGTTAAATCTGTGTAGTTGTGTCAATTCTATTGTACAACGGCTTCCATTAGGTTCATTAAAAATATCTTTCTATGTTAGAAAAAAAAAATTCAGTTGAAGATATATGATACAAGAAGAATGCATTGAATAAGAATGCCGAATAATAACACCAGGAATAAGGTGTCGAAATATGTTTGAGCACTGGTTGTACAAATATATATCCTTTGCACATGCGAGTATGTGGGTTTAATTGCAGTTATGTAAATTACATTTATGTTCATTCACACTCTTAACCCACTTTGACGAAACTATATCAATTCCGTGGATCACCAAAACGATTAATTTGTAATCTTGATTTTAATTTGTCAAAAATATACCATTTGCATAATAAGTGTTAAAAACATGCATCAAATGTGAATGAATTTTTTAAAAAAATATCAAAAATTGTCCACCATCACTATTGCTTTCATTATCTAATTACGATTTAAAGAAAAGAAAAATATTTTGAAAAAAGGAAGCAGGCATTTTTGTTTTTTTCTTGTTCGGTATTTAGGAAGAGGAAAAGATAAATAGTTTATATAGGTTACGAGAACTAAAATTATTCCGATAATACAAGTTAAAATTTCCATACTAACCTCATCTTCTCCTCCTCGCCACTATAGTTTATAATTAGATATGGTACGAAACTATTTCACAAATTCCTTAGGGATTACTTGGCAACGATATTAATTAATCTTAAATATATAAGTTACACAATACTTTCTCGATAAATTTATGGACACCAAAAACTCGCTAATATTGTTGAAATTCAACCCTTAGAGGGGTATTATAATATATGAGATTTCATATTATATAGTGAGCATCACCAAGAAACAAAACAGCAGAACGATGTGACGCTCCGTATTACAGTGCCTAGAAAACCTTTGTAAGGATGCATCCTCACATATGGTAAATTTATCTTAAATTTTTTACACATATGTGTAAGAATAAATTTTGTAAAAAACACTAATTTCATATTTTTTAGTAATTAAAAAATTTGACGAAATGTGATAGTTTTCAAATAAATAATCTTAAATTATTGTTTCCCTCCGCATAATCTTATTTAAATATCAATAAGTAATATTGACAATTTAAAATCGATTGTTCCTACTAATTGTAGTATCGATAGTTATGAAATATTTTTCGTATGTTAGTCAATTTATCTTTACGTTCGAAAAGAAAGTGTTATGATAGCAAACTGTTGTAACCATCATATTTACCCTAATAATAAACAACAATCGAAATATATTTCTTAAAATTGTTTCATAATTTAGCTGGAAACTTCTCTAAAAATAATTCGTGAGTTTGTTTAAAGTAAATTAAAAATAAATACATTAATAAACTTTAAATGTATACCTTTAGCACACTGCATGGCGATCAGAGGGTTAGGAAAGTAGGTAGGAAAGATGAAGGGATGATCTAACGATAGATCAAGTTTCGGTACCACCCCTACTAACTCTCTAAGAAGTGTTTATAGTTCAAGTATTACTTTTGTACTGGTTTAGATAACGTAACTGATAATACTTTTAGACTTACATTAAATAATTGGAAATAAACAGTACATGTAGAGTACATTATTTATTTCTATTACTCACGTAAAGGCTGACGTACAATTTTCACCCAGAGCTTTGCACAAGTATTAATACAAATAGGTAGACTTCCCTACTTGGATGTTTCAACATATTCAATAAATCGTTTTTATATATCCAATATAGGTACCGACTTGCACTTTATGTGAACCAGTAGGCCTACGATATTAATAAAATAATAATTAACAACAGCTACTGTATACTTGAACAAACCACCACTTGTACGGTTCATAGTGATCACATTGTGATTGTGTTATACTATTATTTGCAATCACAGAAGTAATAAATATGTTGTTGTTCTCAGAGATGTAATTAAACTACGTCCACTGAAACTTGGATTTTTTAATCCAACACATTGACGTCGGCTCGCCCTGTGGGTAGAGTAACAGGTGCTTTCTGTTAAAGGCGGCTGTCTAGCCGGGGAAGGGTTCTTGGTACGGGGAATGATGATGTCTTTTACGACCGGGTTTAAAAACACAGGTACTGTAATAGGGAGACCTAGGGTCGTTGTGGGGAAGTCCGGGGACGGTGTAGGTTTAAGGGCGGGGTACGGTGGGCAGTGAGATAAGGGGTCGCCACGACGGGCAGGGAGTGGGTGTTTGGTCCTGAAAAGGGCCGTGGAGTTGTGAGGTAGGTTTTTGGGTTTGGCCCTTAAAACGACTGTTGTTAGGTTCGGTCGGCTTTGGGATACTGTTCCTCCTCAATTCTCGGCTGGCCCTCCTCTGTAGACGGCGCACTGCCCGTCGATCTTGGTTACTCCGTCTCCCTGGCATGAAGCATAGGGGTCCGCCGGGTCACTACTACCCTATTAATATTTCCCTGTCGGGAGGCGGTAAGGTAGAAACTCGCCGGTTTTCCCCTATTTTGCTCTTTCCCTGACGGGAGGCGAGTTGGTGTTGGTAGGTAGGTGAAATAACAGTTTCACAAGTATCTGCTAATCCAGATAGATGCTTCCGTGGGCTTCCCTGCACTGCTGGTGTGTGGTATTAGTGAAGCGTCTAGTCTCTGAGGAGAGACTGAAGAGTGTGTGTGTCCTAGTCTCCGAAGAGAGCTAGAAGAAGAGTGGGTGGTGAGTGGATCTGTCCTAGTGTCTCCCAAGAGAGGCTAGGAAGAAGAGTGTGTGTATTGGTTCGAAAAACGTCTGGTTTTATAAGTTTTCGGGGCATCGAACAATTGAGAAGCCATTGTTCGACTTTGACTGTAATGCGATCCAATCACAGGTCGGCTAGAGGCGTGGGTGGCGTAGCGTGCTGTGATTAGGTCGTACAATCTGAAGTGTTTGTGTTCGGCAAGAGACAGTCCACGGCCCCTCGCGAGTTGAGTCTGGACGAATCAGCGAGCTGCCCTGTACTGTTCGACAGTAAGGGAGATGTATATGTTTGGTTGGTCCAGGGTTTCCGGCACAGAGGTCCGGGAGAAGTGCGGGGAAGTGTTCTCAATGTTTGGTGTGACCAAGTGCTGAGAAGTGTGGGTTTGAGTGAGTCGGGTAAATTAGTTCCAATGTAAAGAGCGATGGCAACTTAAAGGTCTTAATGTCTTATATCCCAATGTTGGAGAAGCGTATAGAATCCGAATATTGTTTATATTTTACACTAATTTGGATATATAATAAATTAATGGTTATCTGAATTATTCATGTTACGTTAAAATTATAGAGGAATCCTGGGAGAATAAAATGTTGTAAATGATATGCAAATATAACTTTTTTTTTGATATTTATGTAACCCTTTAAACATTGAAAAATATATCAATTTATATAAATGTAATCATAAAAATCGATAGAGTGTGAAATTTTTTGATGTTTTTAATTTAAAAATTCGTCTGTATTTGTAAAATTATTGGAATTTATTGTTCATTTGGAATCCATTTTGTGCAACTGATCATCACAGCGTTGAATTTAAATTATCGGACGTCGAGTTTAGATCTTAGTCGGATACCTTGTGTTCATGCCTTGGACAGTATTAGTTCGATATCCTTTTAAAAGATTTAGCCATTAAAAGGGAGAAAATAAAACTAAAATCCTTTTTACATGTGTAGTTCGGTCGTAAATGCAAATAATACTATTCATAAATTTAATAACAATAAGTTCCCGAGTTGAACCGTATGTACATATTAACAAAAAGTAGCTCTTCCAAATTGTCCATTAAAATAACGCTTTGTTCTCTTGTGCAATTATGAATGTCATCCAAATTTTTAAACAAACGAAATGTATATAATTTGTAGCTGAGATTGTTACAAGAACTCAAAGCTTCTGAGATGGATTTTGTGACTACGTGTGTGGGTATATATGAGACTATTGGTTTGGCTGGAATATATACTTTTTATCATTTAAGTACAGTTTTAAACTCAATAAATTTAAACTTTACATTGATCTACATTACATGTATATATTTAATAAACATGGAATCATAGGATTGAGAAGGATGAGAGAGAAACATTTCTGTAATCCTCTCAGAAAAAAAAACAATGAACTATATTTTTAACGAACGCAATTATGAATTTATTGATTCAAATAACATTTACTGGTGGTTTATGTTGGTTAATACACATGCAATATTAATATCGAAAATTAGAGGAAATGGAATGTTTTGATGAAATTTGAATCCTGTGGTAGTCGTTAATTAAAATCCTGAATTTTAATGGAAAACAGCTATTCAAATTTAATCAATTTTAATGCGTATTTACGAATGAATTTTTTAATTTTCGCAAAATTTAATATTCATATTTACATGGATGATTATTTTTTATTTAAGTGTAAATTTTATTTAATGAAAGACTTTATTTTTTTATATATCGTTAGGTGTTTTATTATATTTATATGTATGAAAGGATTTAAATTAATTGATGCAAAATAATTTTAAATAATATTAAATATATATATATATATATATATATATATATATATATATATATATATATATATAGGACTATGTCACACCTTGTAGTCTTTTTTGAGACCTACAAATTCTATTTATCAGAAGTAATATGGGTTATATAATATTTATTTATTTTAAAAATATTTAAAACAGTATTCCTAAAAACTAGTAACTTTTGTCCAATATAGCCTTTATTTCTGAATAACCTGATTTCCGAAACATTCTTTATATAAATAGAAAGTTTCAAACCCCCAAAATGTAATTTTAATGAACAGCCTAAACCTTTACAATAAAAGTCAATACAACTCCATCAGAGCAAGGAATAGCCGAAGGAATATTTCTCTCGACTCGGCACTATAGTGCTTCCTTTGATGATTTTCTTTTCGTTTCTCTGACAATATAATTTGCTAATATCGCAGCTGTTCAAAGGCAGTAATAAAATTGGTTTGTATGGAAGGGCTAAATAGAGAAACAAGGCAACAGAGAAGCTCGATTATTTGCAATTACATTATATTACGAGAGGCAAAATGATATGCAACAGGTTCAAAGGTTTGTTTTTGTTTTTGAAATTTTATTTGCAACATTTACTATTTTAAAGAAAATGTGCAAATTGTAAAAATGAAATGACGTACCCAGAGATTTGATGACACGATAGAGCAGGTATTTATGGTCCTAATACGCTTGGTTGTAATACAACATAAGCTAATGAACAAAATGAGTTAAAGTTTCATGTAGGTAATTGATAAGAATGAAATTGAAAACCAATTCTAGTTTGAATATGAATTCTTATATTCTTATATATTCTATGAATATTGATTCTTAGTATGCTACAGCATGTTCACTAATAGAGGGTGGCTTTTATATTCCAATAATGAACCAAAAAGAACGAAAATTCTTGATGATGGAGCTGGTTTTGTGAAGAATTTCGACGATATGGTTAAAATTATTTGAAATATATTTTCGTTATACTGTATTTTGGTTATCCTTGAATATAAATTTTAAATTGCCAACGACATTACGGTTCGTAAAAGTGGTTTTATAAGTAAACATTTTAACTCGAAAAATATTTCTTTTAAATAGATTGTTCTTCTATTTTGAACTGTACCAACCCCATTTATCACGGTGGTTATTTTGAAACTATCAGAAATTGTTTTACTAAGCGAAAACGGGTACGAAATGGGTCCTCGAAATCATTTATTACCATACATACATCACACGCATCCTATACACACGGAAGTGCGACTTCAAAATGTGATTTCACTAAAAAAAGAATATGCAAATAAGTCAAAATACAAAATAATGTTTGTTAGTGTTTTGTGGTGTGTGTCAAGATTTTTATTTAAAATCGACTAACACGCGATTCTTCTGTCAAAACTACCTTTACTCCTGGTCTTAGTACAATTTCACGGACTCGCTTCAACCAACAAAATTAATTACGCTTTTTCCAATCTTTGCGTTAGATTTGTATTTTTGTTTTCGTTTTATTATCAAAATAAAATCCCATACAACGTTTTTCCATTGTAGAATATAACAGACACAAACCAAAATTAAATGTAATGGGAAATTTAAGTGACAAGCAAAGAGAAATAACGTAACCTAACTTTTAAAGCCTAACCTAATCTAACCAAACGTATGGTATTTCTAAGTATATAAATAGTTTTCAACATTTTGTTTTAATAATTCCCACATAGTGATATGAAAGATATTCGATGTTATTAACCGCAATGAAACCATAGTAATGATTCATAAACAAAAAAAAAAAAATTTCTTTTTCTCACACAATTGAGATATTTTTGGAGAGATTGTGATTATTAGATTTTTGGTTAGTCTTTGGTTTTTAGGTGGGTGTTTGAGAATGTTAGTGCAATATTTTTTCACAGTTTATTACTATTAATATATCCAAGTCAGTAATTCTTTAACTACACATTTGTTTTGTTTATACATCTACAATACAAACTGTTAGAAACTTTAGAGTTTTGTTCAACTTAATTAGCATACCTTTGATAATAATACTGTATTCTACCATATCTCTCGTTCAAAGTATGTGTCTGTATTACGTCTCTTTGTAATTGATATTGTAAAGCATAATTAGCAGAAATTATATTTAAATTAAACAGTCTCACGCTCCGGTAGAAGTATTCAATGCATTGGGGTCTAATTAACAGCCTCAGATATTTTGACAGACTTGCAATTAATGCCGCACGTTTATATGCAGACAATTTAAAAGTATAAATGTTGTTGTTCTTTTGTAAACGTGAGTATAGAGTAGTCAAAAGTACATTTCAACTTTGTGAATGTAATATGAATAACACTAGAAAAATTTTATTAATTACATTCATCGTTACTTTTACAGTGGGAATAAAATTGTGTTTTGTGCCTAAAGTTGAGTTCATAATCACTCTGTATAAATTAAACAATATTCAGACAAGTGTAACTTGAATTCATAATAAAAATAAAAGTAAAAATAAAGTATCGTAAATTCAAATCCACATCCTATACAACATGAAATTAAGGGGAGGGTACCCTGAAAATTCTAAAATCCTATTTATGTCATTATATATTGTTTACTACTTTTTTTATGTACATATAACCTATTTCATGAAATATAACCGGTTTTTAACCTTATTTTCACGTGCCTCCCCCCCACCCCCTTTTAAGAAATTGTGTAAAGGTTTACGGTAAACGCTAAGGCTCCTAAGCTATAGCTTGTAGACACATTTTTGAATTGTTATTTTGAAGTATATGATATAGGCTACAACTTTATGTATTCATAAGAAAATATCTCTTCTGTGGAGTTTTCTGAAAAAGTTTAAATTTTGAAAAATTATTTAAAAAATTTTTGTTACGATTAAAAAATTTTTTTTCACCAACTACTAAAGATATTTGTAAATCCATACATAAATTTGTAACTGTATATGTTTAGAACAATCATGCAAAGTTTCATTGTTGTATCTGCAATACTTTCTGAGTTTTAGCATTTTTTATTCTTAAAAACATGAAAATTTCAACTGTCGGAAATCGCGAGTTTTCTAAAAAAGAAGCATTTTTATGGATTTTTGAACAAAATATGTACTTTACTGATTTATATGATTTGTTTATTCTTAAAAAATAACTTCTTTGGTAAAATAAAAACTATTTTGGTCTAAAATACTTATTTATTAGTTATTTAGAAGCATAAATCATAACTTTACCTATGTATAAACCATTGCCATAATCGATGTAGGCTCCTCAACAACAACTCACACATTTCAAAAGTCTCCTGCACCATACGTTGTGCCTTCTAGATTTATTCTTCTTTCTTCTTCTCTTAGAACCTAACCTAACCTAACCTAACCAAAACTACCACTTATAACCACTAACAAACATATAAGGTTAGGTTTCACTCACAACAACAAACATTTGCAGATGACACAAAGGTTTCACTGTTTGTTACTTATTCAAACAGCTGTTTTTGCTGACATCCAGCTGACAGTTTGCAGCAAATATCAAAGACAACAAAACAAAAACACCAAAATACAAAAATCATCTAAGCTATAATTTATAATCTACATTACTATAAAAAAAAACACAGTTTTGATAAAAACACAACGAAAAGCTGACCAAAATTCGCGTGTAAGCATTATTTCAAAAATTATTATTATATATAAATATATTAATTTTTGCAAAAAAAATATACTTTTCTGATTCAGAAAGACCTGACAAATAATTAGGACTAAAAAATAATATTCCATATTTTGGCAGTTTTTGAACAATTTTCAGTACCCTCCCCTTAAACCAACATTCTTATATTTAATCAGAAAAAAACAAGTTATTCAACCATCATGGTACGTACCCAGCTCATCATAAAATGTAAGACAAGCAGAACTTCTAAATGTATAGTAAAAAGTTGATTTCTTGATGTTATATTTTATTGGTAGATCAAATTGTTCCCACACAATGTAGCGTATGATAAATGTGTTTAAATGAAACTTGTAATTGTGTACATAGTTACTTAATTGGTGTAGGTTGTAGATGTATAAACCGGATATTTCAAAAGTAAGTGATAAATTTAATTAATTAGAGAAAATTATTTTTAATTCATTAACACATCAACTATATATAGGCCTACTTTAAAATGTGAGGTTTGATACCTTAAGTCAAATTGTAACAAAATCACGTCCTATTTGACATGTAATCTAAGTGTTCAATATTGGTGCCAATCTGCTCCTGGACGACAATCATAAACTTTTCCTGCAAGAGGGCGCGGCAACAATCAAGTTATCGAGACAGATTGCTGCTACTTTTTGAACAATTCATACCTTCAGTTCTTGGTTTTAAGCGATAACCTCTTCCCTTCAGATAGCCCAAAATACACAATTTATAGGATTTAAGTCAGGAGATCTTGGAGGCCAAGACACTGCAGTCACTCCCAGTTACAAGGTTTCCAAAACTGGGTGTTAAAACATTTTGGCCTGATTGTTTGGGTGTAAAGATGGATGAAAATAACGTTCCCAAGGACATGTGCTTGAAGTTCTGATATCACGTTTTTATTGAGCATATTTAAGTAGGTTTTTCCTTGATTAAGAAAGTTTTTATTACTCCATTTAGAACTTCTAAAAAAAAGCGAAGCAATGATAAAATTGAGGAAAATCTGTATTTTTAGCTAATTTCAGAGGGTTGGTAATGCATTAAATACGACAATTGTATTCATTCAGATCAAAGTGCGTTTCATCGGTTTACAATATCTTACCAAGCCAATTTTCATTTAATTAAATTTAGGCCAAAGATTGCAAGAAAAAATCAAGTTTATTAAGCTTAGCTATATTCGGCGGTTTGAACATCATTTGAATTGTATAAGAGTACATTCTCACCGGCTTTTAAGAATACGCCATACGGTTGTGTTACTCAAATCAAGATGATCGGAAATTTCTTTAACGCTGCTTACATTTATTATATGTAATTAGCAATTTCATTTTCTGCATGCAAGACTTCGGCAACCGCAACTATGGAAAGTCTTCTGATTTTTTTAAATCTTTTACAGAACCAGTGGTTTTAAACTTCTTCACAAATTACTTAATCCACTCGGCCCATCCTTTAAGCCATTTCAAGTACAAGAATGTCTTAATGATTCTGTCGATTTTCTGCCAGATTCTTAGTAGATCTGAATTAATATGTATAAAATAAGCTGAATAATCATTAAATAATATTATCCTCGTAAATCATTTCGATTCCACAAAGATAATGCTACTTCTAGTTTGAGGTCTCACAGACAATGAGAATACTTACTTAAAAAAATATATACTTAATGCGAAATATATATTATTTTTATAAGATTGGAAAAATATTCTCGATTCTGGACGACAATGTTCGTACGGTTAGTACCAAATTTAGTTAGTCATTAAATATGTGTATACATAGGAGTCGATTGAAAGAGGTTTATAAATATCACATTGACTTTTTATGTTTTTTTTTTTTTTTAGATTTGAGTGCAAAGAATGTTTCTAAAAAACGAAAAAACTTTTGACATAAAAATAGAATGAATAAAATAAATGAAAAAACTATTTTCTTTCACTGATGATGTTGATTTAATCATTGTTTGTGAAAAATATGTAGGTAAAAATTTTCATTTTCATTGATTTCTTGGTTTATACTTTGTGATAAGCGTTACTCATCTTAAATAATGAAGAAGGATTTAGTTCTTCACCTAATTTTTTTTCACTCAATTAGTCTTTTACTTTTCAAAGTTCTATTTTGTTGTGTTTGAAAGCAAACAATCTATCAAATGTATAATAGTCATAAATATGTTAAAATTGATTTTAAAATGGAGAAGAAAGGAGAAAAATAGAGACTCCTAGACATAAAATACTACAATAGTCCCAGGCTTGGAAGAGAACAAGATTTGATCGGCAAGGTGAAGGAGAATAACGCAAGACTAGATTAAGAAATGTGTAGAACAACTAATGTACCTCGGGATTGCAGTATTAGATCTTCTTATAACCATTTAATTTATATCTAAGAAGAAGTCCCATAGCATACAAAAATGTAGGGCATCTTTATGTGGGTAGACCAGTTGTAGTTTTTTTTGGGTTTAGGTTCAGAATGAGGTAGTGTGGGAGGAGTAGGAGCGTCCAATTAAAGGTGTTGCCAGAGGTGCCCACTTTAATGCAACACTAGAGTTTCTAATTTTAGAGATTGATATTTACATTATTAAAATGCTTTCGGCCATCATCGACTGATAAAGGAAAAAAAAAAACAAAAATAGACCCTAGCTCTCGAATACTGTAATAGTGTTAGGGTCAGAAAAGAACAACCGTTGGTCAAGAGAGGCCTGATAGAAAACAAAAAAGAAAGGAATCTGACCCAAAACAATAAGATTGTAGTTGTAGATCTCAGTAGGATTCTTAGTGGTTTCTGAATAATTCAAGGCAATAAACATGTAGATGGATAATTTATTTATCATATAAAATTAATGATTTAATTTTATATTTAGGTATATATTAATTAGTGCATATTTGTACATATAGATATATTTGATTCAGGTATATTAATAAAAATCCTAATACTTTTCCAAAATGTATATTTTGGACAAATAATCAAAATTTAATTTTCTAGTCACACAGTTTTCAAGTTACAAATATGAAAACAAAACGAGTGAAAAAAGAAAATCATTTATAATAAACAGGATTCAATCCACAGACAAATTTCAACAACACTTCATTTCAGTAATAACTAAATTACAACTGTTAATTCTTATATACACAAAACTTTGTGCCTCATATGAAGTAAAGTCGCATTTAACTTAAAGCAAATAATGATGTTATAAAATAAAAAAATACACACCTTTGGACCTGTTATAAACGTAATATCAGGCTTAGCTTGAAGTAACTAGGGCCTAGTATCTCCCTTAGCGTAAAATAAAAAGTAATGGCACCCGAGTTATTGTATTGCGAAGTTGCTAGAGTTCGGATTACATGGAAATCAACTTAAAGTTGAGAACAATGTGATACTGTTACAAACTTTTGTCACGCTACAGTGCTTGCATTCATACATTCCTATCGTCGATTTTGTTTTTATCACGGCACTAAATTATGCTGTTAAAAATTATTTTTAAAAGTGTTTGAATTATGAATTATTTTTATAGTTCTCTTTACTGTGGTTACGCCAAATGGGACGGTTTTCATTGAATTATTTTTTTTTAAAATACTTCTAGTCGATCATTAAATATACGCGTATCCCCTAAGAAATGTAACAGTTTAAAGGTACAATTGCTCTCAGATTAAAGTTTACAATTAGCTTTAAATGATTATTACAGTCTCGTTCATTATACATTTTTCGGACATTTGCCATCATTTGTGTGTTAGAAATCAAAACACGACGTTTCGGGAATGAGAATCAATTCCCGTTATCAAGTGACTAAAAACTAAAGAAACATGAAACTAGAAACTAAGCCTATGTAAGAAGTAAAATTAAATAAGAATGCCACCAACCTTAATATGTAAGCATGCATCTCAGAGCTTAAACTGAGAAGTCAAAAAACACAATCACGGTAACACACAACTAACGTCAAATACGTGTTAGTTTAACAAATAACTTCAAACAGAGAATTACAGTCTCGTTCATTATCAATTGTTAAAATAATAGCTACTATAACACCTTTATATGAATTAGTTTAAAGAACATGAAATATGCGTAATATATTCAGATCTATTAGCATCAAATGAGTTTAATTTTAATTTTTTTTAATTTGGTACATATACTTAGGAGACATTTTCTTGCATAATGTAATGCATTATCAACGTACTATTAACATTTTAAAAAGTACAAAAAGAATAATTCAATATTTTTACACTATTACACTTGACGAAATTAAAAAAAATATCCGTTGTCTAAAATCAAGCAAATCCCCCGGAAATGATGGCATCATTGCTCAAAACTACCAATTTACGTATATACTCGTAACTATTGTCGTATCATTTTTAGTAAATTTAACTTTTTTGACTGGCCAGTTTCCTGATAGTCTGAAGGAAATTATTAATTTAATATTTTTCACCATTGTATCGGACGAAATTGGAAGAACTATCAGTGGATATATATATATATATATATATATATATATATATATATATATATATATATATATATATATATTAACGTTTAAGACGTTCTCTCTTTTTTTATTTTATTATTATTATTAGTTATTTGACAATTGATTAAAATAATAACACTCAAAACATGTGGGATTATAACTCAATTTTAATTAAACATATTGAATAATTAATTGTTTTAAATATTAATTTTTTTTGATCATTTAAAACATAATTTTTACTTTGATGCTCAAAATATTACTGATTAATATCTTATTCTACAATTTTATACTACGGCTTAAACTAGGTACATCTTCACTATAAATTCTTATCCTAAACAACTTAGTCTAAAACAAGGAATTTAAGAATGCATTAATTTAATTTGTATTTAATTTTGACTCTAATTTTAATTAGCTTTATAAAATATTTGCTCCGGCTAACTGAAGGTTATTTACTTGAATTTAATTTAAATCTCTATTGGGGTTCGTTGGTTCTTAGGTGGCTATAATTTATTTTATTATTACAAAAAACAAAATTTGGTGGTAATTTATAAAATGTATTGTCCTTTAAGTTCTACTTATCAATTGACGTATTCCTTTCCAGTTTTTGGGTTGTTCTCGTTCCGTGGTTCTCTCGAAGATTGCGTGATGGTTGGATGGTTTGCCTCTCCCGTAGATGATCCCAATCGCGGGTTACACCTTTCTTCACTCACTCTTGCGACGATGATGCTTTTAATTCTAACGACGATACTGCTTCTCACTGATTTAACTTTAATACGACGATGACTCCTTAAACATCACACTTATCTCACTTAACGACCACGAAGACTTCTTATACTTTAATACGATGATTCTTTTAGTTTTTTAAAACGACGGATAACTTTTTATTGACTTTTATAAACTTAACAGTTCTATTAAAAAAGAAAAACGACGAATAGGATAGGCAAAGTCCTTCACAAACACTTAACTCTTTCGATCAGGAGAAACACTTCCCCGGAAACAACCTTCTAATACGACGTCGGAACCAAAATACCTAAAAAGAACCACGTGTCCTCCCTTTTTACCCTTATTTATAAGTTCTCCTCTTTTTAAAACAGCGTCATGATGCTCTTCTTCCATTGGCTAGTTTTAATTCTTGGACGTTATTTCAGAACTGATTCACTTGCTCTGATTGGCTTGTTACAATTTGTTTCGGTATTAAAAGCTTAATTTTGATGGATCTTGTGTGACGGTTTGGGTGCGTTGTTTCCCTGTTGAAACATTTTTTTATGTCCGTCAATCCTTTCATGTCTTGACGATTTATGGCCTGCCGGGTACTGACCTTTGGAGCTTTCTATTTCGGTATGTTATATAAGTCCCCAAAATTTTAAAATTTTCAATTTAATTAAAATTCTAAAATTTGATACACCCTTTATTTCCTTTTACAACTATTATATTATTTACTAATTAATTCACACATATTTGTTTTCTTAATCTAATCATGTAATTACTTACTTAACTTTAAAATTCATATCTTTCTAACAACGTTTAATATTTACAAACTACCCTTTAAACATAAAACCTATCGATCGGTTGTTTACATTTTTCTATCGTCTCTTTAAACTTAAAATTTATGACCGTGTCAAACCTTTTCTACCCTATATATAACCCCAGGAATTTGACCTACAGACTGACTTCTATTATGGTTAACCGAACAATGCCCTTTCTTTTATACACTACCCTTCCTTTTAAAACAATTTATTGTAAGACTATCTCTATTTTGTTTAAATTTATTTATCTAGAATTTACAAAAAACTTTATTATTATTTATCTTTATGTGTTATATTTCTTAATTACCCTACAATTAAATATTCCCCTAATTTTATTTTTATCTCCAATCTTGCCTACCTTGTATGTGGTTTTCCTGTACTTTTCAATTGTTTGGGTGTTTTAGGTCGTGGGAACGCCTGTATAACCTTCATCTTACTTTCTATTGGTTTTATCCCTTCCGTTGTTATTGTAAATCCTAAATAATCAATTTCCTGTCTACAAAATACCGATTTGTCAAAATTAATGGTCATGTTAGCTTCTTTAAAAACAGTTAATAATTTATCTAATTGCTCCAAATGTTTTTCCCAATTTTCTGCCATACATAGCCCATCATCTACATACATAATTAAATAATTTTTGATTTCAGGTGTTAATATCGCATCTAATCCTCTTGCAAGACTTGCTAAACTGGTACTTAGCCCAAAAGGAACGGTTTTATATCGATAACATAAGCCTTTGTACAGGAACGCGGTATAATCTCTACAATCTCTGTGTAATGGAATTTGCCAAAACTACTGGTCAAGTCTATACTGCTCATCCAATTCCTTCCCACTGATTGTCAGTAACTCTTGTATAGGTTGAACTCCCTCGTAATCTGGCACAGTTCTCGCATTAATAACCCGCGCATCCAAACAAATCCTTACGCTACCGTCCTTTTTACTCACAGGTACAATCGGATTAATAAATGGACTATTCGCTCTTTCGATTATTTCATACTCAATCATCCTTTTAATTTCTTTGTCCACGGCATCCTGATATTTTGTAGCTATGGGCCAACTTCTCTGACAGTATGGTGTTTGGTCGTTTACTTTAAAATGGTGTTGGTAATTCTTTATTTTTCCTGGTTTTTTACTGAAGACTCCTTTATGTTTTATTAATAATTTATATAATTGCTGTTTATAATTTGAATTTAAAATATTTATTTCATCTACCTTAATTTTAATGGTTTCCTCTTCTATCTCCTCCTGTTTAAATACCATGTGATTAATTTCGTTAAAATTTTTAATTCCTTCCTGACAACTGTTGAATGAAATGACATTTAATTGATTCGGCAAATTGTTCCCTTTATTAAATTCTAATTTATTATTCATAAAATTAACGATAGCCTTATGTTTTGTCAGAAATTCTAATCCTATAATGCACTCTCTTATTAAGCCTGGGACGATTATAAAATGCATGTTGATATTTTCGTTCCCAATTCTAACACTAATAATTATTTGTTTTTTTATACTCTTGGAACGCAGACCAACGGCTCCAATTACCTTCACTCTTGCTACAGGTAACTCCTCACATTTCCCAAATTTAGCTCTACTTTGATTATAAAATTCTTCAGACATTGAATTTAATTCGCACCCTGTATCTATTAATGCCAAAATTGATACCTGGTCATTTATGCAAATTTTTATTTCAGGACAACTGTTAGGTTCAGAAAATTTTGTGTCGGAATCCTCCGATCCTTCTAAATATTCCCTAATATCTGCAAATACTGTATTTATTATTAATTTATCTTCATTATTGTGTTTATTTAAGAGTTGTTTGCCCCTTCCCCCATGTCATTGTGAATTGTCTTGTTTTTGTCGGCTAGTCCCCTCACCATTCTGGGTTTCTCTTTTCCCGTAATATGTCGGTCCTCTGTTGTTAAATTTATTATACCCGGTCGTCCAGTGACCTGGATGTCTGTCTCTATTGTCCCTGCTTTCATAATGGTTGTTTTTGTTTGGAGATTCTTGTCGATTGGGGGGTTCCCTAAAGTTGGTAGGTGGTAACGGCACATTCTTGAACTCCATTATTAACTTTATGAACTCGGTCTTCGTTCCAATACCCCTCGTAATAACGGCGACCAACGTTGTTGGGTGAAAATGCTTTGCCATTTTATGGACTAACTGTACCTCAGTAAGACGCGGCTCGAGGGATCCAGATTCCAATAGAATGTTCTCTACGGAACTTACTGTCTGTTCATTAATTGGTCCTTTATATCTTCCGAATTCTAACCTATCTCTTATCTCCCCCTGTATGATCTCGTTAAAGTACTTTTCTTTAAATATGTGTTCGAACTCACTGAAACTCTTGATATCTTCGCGATGCAACTGCCACCATATAAATGCGCCATCCTTTAAATATTTGTCTATCCAATTTACGTTTTCTTCCCCATAATATTCTTTCATTTCTTTTAAGGTTTTTAAAAATTGCATTGGGAATCTTTCCCTCCCCGTAAAGTTAATATTTCTGATATTTCCCGGCTCATTTATCACTTCTCCATTTTTAATTTTATTCAAACGCGTATTTACTTCTGTAATCCTTGTCTGCAACTCCTTTGTTTTTTCTACGTATTCCCTAACCTGGTCATTTGTCTCTGAATATTTATTTTGAATTTCGACATAGCTATTTTCGTTTATTTTTGTCTCTAAATCTGTGGTCCTAATTTCTAGTCCTACAATTTGTGTCCGGGTGCCCTGTTTATTTTCTTCGATTTTCCGATCTAACCGAACTTCTACATTTTGAATTTTCTCTCCCATTTCGTTAATTTTGCTATCGACGGTCCTTATCTTATTATCTATGGCTGAACATTTCCCCTTTATAGATTTTTCTAATTTTTCCTCCACGGCTTTACTGGCTAATTTAATTTCTTCCCTAATCTCTTGAATTTTAAGGTTAACTGATCCGATTATCTCTGCCTTATTTGATTCTAACAACGTTTTCATACTTTCTATAGATTCTGCTTTATTGGCTTTTTCGCGTTCAATCGCGTCTTTTTCGCGTTTTGCATTTTGTTCCATCATTTGTCTCATTAATAATTCTATATTGAAACTAGGCTCCGTCCCCAACACCCTTTCATTTTGTTTACCCCCGTTAATTTCGTCTACTGTTTCCCCATTATTAATTTGCATTGGTTCCCCCGTAGATTCTACATTTAATTCCCTACTCTCAACTCCTTCTACACCTAATTCGTTATCAGTTTCCCTGTTTTCCCCTAACTCAATTTGGTCATTAGTTGCCATTTTAATTCTACTATTGTTAGGTTTACTTCTTAACCTATCACTTCTTCTTAACTTAAATTGGCTTATATTTAATTTCTTATCCTTTCTAAACATGAACTTAATTTATTAATTGTCTTTTTAAACTTGTTTGAATGTCTTTCTTAACTTATTCAATATACCACCAATTTATCAATTTAATTAATTAATTTAAATTAATTATAGCCACACCTGTTGGGTCGCCAAATATAACGTTTAAGACGTTCTCTCTTTTTTTATTTTATTATTATTATTAGTTATTTGACAATTGATTAAAATAATAACACTCAAAACATGTGGGATTATAACTCAATTTTAATTAAACATATTGAATAATTAATTGTTTTAAATATTATTTTTTTTGATCATTTAAAACATAATTTTTACTTTGATGCTCAAAATATTACTGATTAATATCTTATTCTACAATTTTATACTACGGCTTAAACTAGGTACATCTTCACTATAAATTCTTATCCTAAACAACTTAGTCTAAAACAAGGAATTTAAGAATGCATCAATTTAATTTGTATTTAATTTTGACTCTAATTTTAATTAGCTTTATAAAATATTTGCTCCGGCTAACTGAAGGTTATTTACTTGAATTTATTTTAAATCTCTATTGGGGTTCGTTGGTTCTTCGGTGGCTATAATTTATTTTATTATTACAAAAAACAAAATTTGGTGGTAATTTATAAAATGTATTGTCCTTTAAGTTCTACTTATCAATTGACGTATTCCTTTCCAGTTTTTGGGTTGTTCTCGTTCCGTGGTTCTCTCGAAGATTGCGTGATGGTTGGATGGTTTGCCTCTCCCGTAGATGATCCCAATCGCGGGTTACACCTTTCTTCACTCACTCTTGCGACGATGATGCTTTTAATTCTAACGACGATACTGCTTCTCACTGATTTAACTTTAATACGACGATGACTCCTTAAACTTCACACTTATCTCACTTAACGACCACGAAGACTTCTTATACTTTAATACGATGATTCTTTTAGTTTTTTAAAACGACGGATAACTTTTTATTGACTTTTATAAACTTAACAGTTCTATTAAAAAAGAAAAACGACGAATAGGATAGGCAAAGTCCTTCACAAACACTTAACTCTTTCGATCAGGAGAAACACTTCCCCGGAAACAACCTTCTAATACGACGTCGGAACCAAAATACCTAAAAAGAACCACGTGTCCTCCCTTTTTACCCTTATTTATAAGTTCTCCTCTCTTTAAAACAGCGTCATGATGCTCTTCTTCCATTGGCTAGTTTTAATTCTTGGACGTTATTTCAGAACTGATTCACTTGCTCTGATTGGCTTGTTACAATTTGTTTCGGTATTAAAAGCTTAATTTTGATGGATCTTGTGTGACGGTTTGGGTGCGTTGTTTCCCTGTTGAAACATTTTTTTATGTCCGTCAATCCTTTCATGTCTTGACGATTTATGACCTTTGGAGCTTTCTATTTCGGTATGTTATATATATATATATATATATATATATATATATTTGACTGACGTCTTAATGATTTTTAGTAAACGTAACTTTTGTGACTAGCAAGGTTCTTGATAGTATAAAGTAAGCTTCTGTTGTACCGATATTCAAAAACGCAGAAGGAAATGACATTCAAAATTATATGTGTGCTTTTAATAGTTATTGCAAAATAATGATGTTCCGTGTTTGAACTTATAAAGAAAGAAAAGTTTTTAGCAATTATTTATTGTTAGAGAGAATTTTACTTATGAATATGCGATCTTAAATGTTAGTTCCATAATCTACAATTAGAAGGTATTAAGCTGATAGGTTTCAGCAGTAAGGATTGGAGAATTTATGAGCTGGCAAAAAATATGGTGTCCCCCAGGGATCTCTATTGGGACCATTTTTATGTAAAACCAGTATTCATGGTGAAATAACACTTTCGAAGATGAAACTTCCTTGTGGTTTGCGGTATAATATATATATTAGAGGTATCTAAATGCTAGTAAAAAATAAAATACCATCATTGCTTGATTCAATTTTATTTGTGAATTCTTTAAAATGCAGTTTAAATTCTCTTTAGAATCACTGTCAAGCCCAAGTACATTATAGTTTGAACTATATATATATATATGTATATATATATATATATATATATATATATATATATATATATAGTATTTATAAATATTAAACTTACTTACGGTTGATCGTGTTATGGAGAGACTTTTTAAATGATCGTTCAATGCCACATTTTACATATTAAAAAGTACCACGATTAGAGTGTTTCAATATATACAAAGTCCTAAATCTATTTTTCGTGCGGAATGGAAATATAGTAATACAAAAATCACACAACCAGACAGAATAACATAACCACAACAGCTTAGAGGTGGTGTGGAACATTCTGTTTCTAAAACAAATAAGTTTTTCTTTAGAAACTGTGATCTTTTGTAGCCCATAAACTATTCATCAATATTTAAAAAATTAATTTAAAAATGCAACAGTTCTATAACTATTTTGAAGTTTTTTAATTAATGGTTCTGGATGATACAAGGCAAGTTTAAAATATTTTGTCTTGAAATATGTATAAGGATTGGAAGTCGGTGTGGGTTTGGTGCTAGTAATTTTATTTTATTTCATAGATGTTACATACTCTATAATTGTGATATCTATTATTTTACAATATGAACAAATTATGTTTAGGTATTACTTAATACTCGTAACTATAAGCGTAGGCATGGGAAACCCCTGACGAAATAGAGAATTAAATGCGATCCTTTCTAACAAAAAAAAAAAAAAAATTTAGTAATAATCCGCACCCGTAAATTCCTGTAAACGTTATTAGAAATACTATTAGATGTGTCCGTCAACACTCTATAATAGTTGTGTAAAGATAAATGATTTTGTAAAACCGTGAAACTCTCAAATTACAATCAATAAACCACTTAAAAATTACACCAAACTAAAAATTACTTAAAAACCACCAATAATTACACTCATTAATGAAACCTACAAATATAAAATATATTTTTCTTGTAATATATCCCACTCAGCAGAGAAAAATAAATCTTAGAACTTTTCACTTACTCTTGCAAAAATAAATAACCCAATCAATATATCATCTTTTCAATGCCAGTTATTTGTAAAAAGTGAGAATGCAAAAGGATCGCCACCAAATTAAATCGAAACATCTGGCATCTTGATATCAGTTTAATTTTCGTCCTACGATGAATGTAAAATAAAGTTACGGGTTTCTAGAAATCCATCTACTGCCGGGTTTATAATTATTATTTAGTTATTTTTAATGTAATTAAAAAAAAGGAATAAAGATGTTATCGATGCAGCTTAGCATATTGGTTTATATTTTAATCCTAACTATTAAAAAGAATTATCTAAATCATTTGCGACGGTATTTAAATATGTAAACAGGTAGCTCATGATTCATTACCACTTTACGATTAATATCTCCTGAATCGCCAATTTAGAGTAGTTATGAACTAGTCCATTGTTTGAGTATTCTGAAATTGAGATTTTTCCTCATGCTACTCCTACATTTTGATTTATCCAAAACATTAAAAAATCCTCAAATATGATAAAACATTTGATTCAAACAATTAATTATAATAAAACTCATGGCACAGAGAGACAGCATGATAAAAAAACACAGTTTTTATAGTATTAGTGATCCTAAAAGGGATATAGCCTATCTTCTAGACGTAAGTAATGCAAGTATGTAAGAATGTTTAATAAATGCTAGTACTGTGATGTTATATTTTACTCGTGCATAGTATCACTAACTATATATCTCGTACACTTTAGTTTCATCAGTTTTATTATGCTATTCTATTAGTCTATTTCACTAACTGTACCTTGTATTATCTTAGTTTATACTTTTCTTTATTGGTCAAGAGACTGTACTTTAGAGAGCTAAAGAAAACACCTTTTATTTTTATTCTAACCATACCCGTAGGTTATGGACATTTTCTTTCTTAAATTGGATTTTTTGTTTATTGAGAAAATGTGAATTGGAGGTCTGCTGAGTACGGCATGAACATTTACTGGAATTATGGTCTCTTTCTCTCACTTTCTTTTCTCTCACCCATTCAGTCAATTTAGAATACTCTCTTCCCCTTCTTACTCCGACGCCATTTTCCCTCCCTATATACGTAGAAAAGAAGAAGGGTTAAAAAAACAAATGTTAATTTTTTCAAAATTGTTTACTTTCATGTCCTAAAAAGTAATATTTAAATTAATATATTTAGACACTTTATTTACAGGAATATAAATATAGCTAAGAGGAAGAAGGAAAATATACTAGTTATAGGAACTGGATTGGAAACTAAAATTTTAGAATAAGATCTAACAGGGAGATTGACAATACACTCGAACATGAAGATATCTTGCTGTTTCTGAAATCCCAGCAACACCGATGTATTTGAAAGGTCAGAGAAAGTGCGGCATGAAACTACTGCGATGGAATAAATGACGTAAAACACACGTTATTTGACTGTGAGGAATGGAAGGATGAGCGGCAGGAAATGAATAAGGCGATAGGAACCGAGGTCAAGGTGGAGACCATGTTAAAGTTGATGCTGCGTTCGGAAGAGTGCTAGAAAACCGTGGCAATGTACATTAATAAGATTATGGCTGCTAAACAAATATAAGGTGTACATATGATGAGAGCCTAACAGCGGCTATGGAAGGAAGGGTTGTCACATACGAAGTTATGCCGACAGGTGGTTCCGTGTGTGACAGGTGAAGCCCTTAGATAAGGAGGTTACGGTTTAGTGGGTATGCCACTTTGGCGAGTCCCACACACCGGGAGCCGCGATCGGCTCCTGATGGTGCGTAAAGCATTCCCCCCTCCTCGGAAAAAAAATAGCTGCGTGTCAAAGATGATGCATACAATTAGAATATAATATTCGATGAACAAAAAATTGATTTCGAAAATAAATTAGTTGCTATAAATTGTATGACATTTCAAATATGCCCAAATGGTTTTAAAATATAGCACATATTCTAAACGTATAACACATGAACGTTCCTACAGTTAAATTCATTGTTGACAACATGGTGTTAATTGTGTGGAAGTTTATAAGATAAGACCCATGCTCTGTGGGGGGGGGGCTTTTGTTTGGAGTTAGTTAGTAGGAGGGATATATGGACCACGACCGGACAATGCTTTCATTATGTTCATTGTTTTGCAAACAAAAGCTTTTCCTTTCTTTCAGGTTTGTTTATATTTTGGAAGAAAATATTATTTTGAACTACATACAATTACTAGACTACTAAACAAGTAGGTATCTTAATTTTATGTTTTGTAAGGGGAGGGGGTTTCTTTTGAGTTAAAGTAGGATTATGCTATTTATGTTATTTTACATACCTTATAGGAAATGTTTCCATTCAATCTAATTAATTGGAAACATGTTTCGCTGCGACGGCAGCATCATCAGGCACAATCAGGGGCTCACTTTATTGAGAACCGACCTGACAATACCGGGGAAACTTAGGGGGATTTACACTATTGTCATGTAGTAATGGGTTCGATAACTCTCTATCATTATCTATCTTGAGCAACTCTTCTTTTTTTCCGACCCTGGCGATATAAGAGTATTCGAAAACTTTATTTTATGTTCTTTTCTTCCTTGCTTGTTAGGTGATACTAACTGAGTTTCTTACGTCAATGTCTGCGGTTTTTAAGGCACAATAATCATGATTAGGTCTACTTTATAATTACATTACATTGTAGCATTTAAATCCAAAAAAAACACATCCGCAATAACTTAACTCATTTCGTAAATATACATTCTACTTTCCGTCGCTTGACAGATGCTGGCATCTAGCGGCCCGCTCCAAAACCAAGCATCACCTGATACTTGAAACCAAAGTACATTTCGCCGGTCAAGCTAGCTTCTCGATTACCAGTCCACAGTCTACATGCGATAACAACATGGTCTACATTCTTCATAACTCCGCTAGTTAAAAGTTTTCTTCTTCTCTCAAAATCACCGTCTTTCAAATACATCATGTTAAATTACAGCTCGTGCGCCTTAGTCTAATAATCTGTTTCAAAAATGTTAAAATTAACCATCATTTTCTCGGTGCTACCTCACGTGATCTGCGACAGGATTTACCAGGTACTACAACCTTACAGATTTTGTCATATTATAAATTTTGTTAATTTTTAAAATAATTTGTTAATTATCATGTTTTCTTTAAAATATGTATTTCATGTTTTATTCAATATTCTATTTTCTTTTGAAACTAAATGATTATAAAAAATTTCTTTTCTTAAAACATCATTTACAAAATTTTGCAAAGGCACATTTTACGTTTTGAACAATTTTGTGAAATAAGTGCAAACTAGTGTTGAACATTAAATGATCAGAATATGAACTTGTCAAATACAAAACAATTGAGGAAATTTCTTCTAAATCAGAAAATTTCGTTTTACAGACTTTTGCAAAATCTTACAAGTCTTATACAAGCTTTCTTTTAAACAAAATTAAAATATATATAAATAGATTTATAATAATCTAAGAAGCTTTTAAGTACCATCTTAACGAATTTCTGTTATACAACCAATTTTCTTTAATTTTGGCAAATGATCAGATATTTCTTTAATGATGAACATTAATGCTAAAACAGGTCTGATTTTGTACAGACACTAAAAGAACATGTTTTTTTTTGCTCACAGCTAATATGCTGGTAGGACAAATAGGAGAAATTGGAGAAATAAAGAAATTCTTGTCTCACATTGCACAAACCAACGAAACATCCTAACAAGTTTCGTCCTGTTGGCAAAACACGTTTTTTTTTTTTGTATAACGTAACTTCACATTTTCAAGTGCATAAAAGTGATGTCTTTTTCTACAGCTGACTTTACAGAACTTTAACTAACTCATTTTGTATATGTGCCTAAATTTACTTTCGCAAATATGTGTTCCTTAAGACTATTTTCTAAATGTAGACCTGTGTAGTTAATTATAAAATATATATATAAAACAATTATTGGGTGGAGCCTGCATGCAATTTTCGGTCCTAACAACCTCCAAGAGGTTAATTTCCAAATTAAAATAATTGACGTCAATTAACAAAATTTCAAAATTCTAAATTCCTTTTTTTTTGTTTGTTTAAAATATATAAATTTATTTGGCCAATATAGTTTTTAAGAAATTTTTCAAACCAGTTATATTATGTATCTTTAGTTTAGTGATAAACATGTTAACTATAGATATGATTTTTTGAACTTAAAATATCAAACTCTTTTATATTTTGTTAAATTCTGTAATTGTTTAAAAGCAAACTATCATCTTATAAACTAAAAAAGGGGGGGGATAAGTTTTTTTTTTCTTTTTTTGAATCTTTTGATTAATTTTTTTTTATTATTATTATACTTTTACATTAAGGGCGTATAATCTTTTTTTTTTTTTATTATTAACTATAATTCTGTGAATTATTAAGCTGTGCTCATTGTCTTTTTTTTTTATTGTTAAATTTTTGTAACTATAAATATCTATATTAAAAGGGGGGATAAATTTTTAGAATCTGTTGATTAATTTTTTTTTAAATTATTATATGTTACAATTAAGGGCTTATAATTTTTACAATTTATGATACTGTTAATCATAAGTTTTTTTTATTGATCATTTGTGTCAGAATGTCTTTTGTTGTAAATGACAAAGTCTGAATCGCCGAAATTTCTTTCTGCTTTCAATAAACTTGAGCCTTGTTAATTATTAAACTTGTCTTTGTCTTTTTTATTTTTTTCTTTTCAAACATTGTTACCATTTTGGTTCCGCCTTTATTAAATTTAAGTCCCCTGGTAACATGTTTCTGGTAGCAGAGCGTGGTTAGCTTTAAATTCTATCTTGGTTTTTTCTAAATTATAGAGTTGTTAATTTTAAATTCTGGAACCCTAGTTAATTTTCAAAATTTTGCATTGGAACTATCTAAATTTAAATTCAAAATTTTCTTTGCTAAACAAGGCTCATTTTTATGTTTCGCAGCTTTTCAAATACTGCACAACTGTTGCTGATGAAATTTTTTTTTTAATTTAGTTTAAATATTTAAATCTCTATAAATCTATAGTCTCTTTTTTTATTATTGATTTATTTTATAAACACATTACACAAAAACTTCTAAACCAATTTTGATAAAATTTTTTTTATTATTATTATTTTGTCTACTTAATTATTTTTTTTTCATATATATATATATTTACATACACTGCACACTAAACATTCACTGAATTTGATCCATACAGCGGGCTCATTCGGGAATCCAAAAAAAAAAAAAAAAAAAATTTAAATAAATAATAAAATCCAAAAATAGTTAAAAACAAAAAAAAAACAAAAAAAATTCAAAAATTTCATTCAAAATTTTCTCGAGTTTTCTTTCGCTTGTCTGTATCAATTCATACTTACACACACACATATATACACAACAACTACACTACATTTAATTCTTGAGTCTTTCTCTGGCTTTTCACCTTTTTGCATCACTTTAAAAGAAATTTTTTTTTATTATTATTAAATTACTTGGTTTATTTTTTTTATAATCATCAGCAACAATTAAAAATGGCAGTGGATTTGCTGCGATTAGTGGATTCGTTAAAGAATACCGAGCTTGCTTTTGAGGTAGTAGCTAGAGGTGGTGAAAAAGACATTGTAGCTAAAATGCGAACCTCTCTTAGGTCCCTTCTGCAAAACAGCGTCGAGCCCGAAATGGGAAACTTCACCGAAGACATCCTCTTGCAACAGATAGCGTTAGCCCGGAACTCCTTGTTTGTCTTGCAAGACGACCTGGAGAACCTCGATTCCGAAAGAGGAATCAAAATGATTCGTGTTCGTGCGCGCATAAACGTCTTCGGAAGACGGCTAGAGTTCCTAAATCGGGTGCACACTGAACAACTAAAAGTAGCAGACAACAACGTGCCACGGGATCTGGCCGAGCTACATAACAATTTCGCTACGCTCAAAGAAAAATTTAAAGCCTTTGAGCAAACCGTTGCTCCTCTAAAACTAAACGTAAGCATCCCGCTAACGCCCTCTGGGGGAACCACTAAAGCTAGCTCTGCAGAGCCATCTCGGTCTAATGGGCCAAATCTCCTTGCGGACACGCCGCAGGCTGAGACTCAGCAAACTACACCTAGCAGCTCGAAAGGCTGTCAATACATTTCCTTATACGGAAAATTAAGTCATCCTGCCGAACAAATAATTAAGACAATTCCTCAGACAGATGGGTTCGACCTTGACAAATTATTAAATTTTTTTAAAATCTCTTTAAAAATAGTTAAAACTTACCCGGACGTAGCCTTAAACATTAATAATGTTCTGATGCCCTATGCTCAGGGCCCTTTAAATTCATGTCTGATTAGACATCAGGCATTTAATACCTTTCATAAAGAGGCCTTAAGTCTCTTTATACCATCAAAACGGTTAGCTTCTTTAGTGCAGGAGTTATTTTATAGGCCCCAGAAGACTAACGAGGCGGTGCACATCTTTGTAAATGAAATTAAAGAGGCTGCAGAAACACTTAATTTAGATAAGTCCGAATTGGAGGTCACGGACGTCATTCTGGAGGGACTGTCTCCGGAAGTCCGCAACTGTTTAGTTTTTGCGACTAAGCCTAAAAATTTCGCAGATCTAGATCGACTCTGCGCTCACGTAAATAACATCATGTACACTGACAGGCAAAGGCCTCCATTAAAGAGACCTGAGTTTAAAAGTCCTGATTTTAGACCTACAAGACCTGTAGTCTGTTACAGTTGCGGGCAGCCGGGACATAGAAGCCCAGAGTGTCGAAACCGGCCTCCAACAAGGCAATATCCTCCAAAAAACGGAGGCAGGTTTGGAGTCTAGTTGGTAGCTCCAGGCCAGCCTCCCGTTCAAAAACCAACCACATCGGATTTAAACATAACACGAAACCACATTTTTTTAATAAACCTCCCTTTCAAAATTTAAACTCAATTTCCTATTTAAGAAGAAACAATTTCGGCAATAAAATTCAAAATTACGTTACTCCCATCTGTTATCATTGTGGCATACCCGGTCACTATATCTGGGGTTGTAAATTCTTCTCTCTACGGAATAGGTCTAGGCAAACCTATTCCAGCTCTAAGCTTTCCAACTACAAACTTCAAAAAAAAAATAACATTTCTCTTAAATCTAGGGGTCTGAACGATCAGTTTTTGCCTTTGGTGGAAGTAGCTTTTGGGCAAATTAAAGTTAAGGCTCTGCTGGACTCCGGTTCAGTAAGATGCGTCATTTCTAAAGCCCTTTTTAAAAAATTAAAGAACACCAAGGCTTTTAAATCCATAACCAGGGTGAAGGCTGATTGTGTCACGGCTTCTGGAAAAAGGTTGCCCATTTCCTACTCTTGTCGTCTTCATCTTAAAATGGAACATTGTAGTTGGAATGTGGATTTTCTGGTGGCGCATAAGTTGTCGTGTCCTCTGATCCTCGGGTCAGATTTCATATCTAAAACGGGACTGGTACTTGATCTTTCAGCAAAAAACTTCTATTTTAAATTTTCAAGGTCTATTGTTTTTCCTCTATGTAATTTTAGTAATTCTGCGTATAAACCTATAGTGTCCACAACATCTGAATCTACTGCTCCTGATCCTTTAGGTCATCTTCAAAAGAACGATAAAAACACCATTCAAAAAATAATTAATGATTTTCCTCAGGTACTCACAAAAAGGTTAGGTCTAACACATCTAGTTGAATACGATATTCAACTGAAGGACAACACTCCGGTCAAGTGTTCTCCATACCAATTGGCACCTCCCAAAATGGAATACCTCCGCGAACACATCAACGAATTGTTAGATTCAGGAGTAGTAGAACCCAGCCGGTCGGCATATGCATCCCCTGTTTTTCTGGTTCAACATCCCGAAAAGAAAACAAGGATGGTGATTGATTATCGGAGGCTCAATCAAAACATCGTCGTCGAAGCGGTGCCGCTACCTAACTTACATCAAAGTTTTAACTGGTTTGTCGGTGCCAAATATTTCACAGTTTTCGATCTTAATTCAGCTTATCATCAAATCCCTTTGTCTCAAAAGTCCAAGCAAATTACCAGCTTTTGTACTCCTTGGATGCTTTATCAGTTTACTCGAGTCCCTTTTGGACTCTGTACTGGTGCCCAAGTGCTTACCAGACTTTTGGATCAGGTCTTCCATGACATCAAATTCAAATTCATTTTTAATTATCTGGATGATCTAGTCATTTACTCCAAAACTTGGGAAGAGCATCAAAAACATCTTCGGGAAGTCCTTACTCGTTTGCGGCGGGCTGGCTTGACTGTTAACCCAGATAAGGTCCGTTTCGCTGTGAATGAGATAAGCTTTTTAGGACACCTAGTTTCTTCTCGTGGCGTGCAAATCGACCCATCTAGAACAAAAGCAATTAGAAATTTTCCGCAACCCAAGAACCCTAAGGCCGTTTCCAGATTTATTGGAATGGTCAATTTCTTTGCTAAATTCATTCCAAATTTCGCGGAGCACGCTGCGCCTCTAAATCTGCTTCGGAGGAAGGGCCAAAAATTCTCTTGGCAAGCTGAACAAGAGAAAGCTTTTAAACATCTTCGGGAGGCAATAACACAGCCTCCGGTTCTCCGGATGGCCGATTTCGCCAAACCATTCATCCTGCAAACGGATGCGAGCTCGGTGGCCCTTGGAGCAGTTCTACTCCAAGAAATTGACGGCTCACGACAGCCCATAGCGTACGCTTCACGTACTTTAACACCTGCAGAAAGAAAAGCCTCATCTGCATATGAAGCCGAATGCCTAGCAGTAGTTTTTGGAGTAGAGAAATTTAGGCAATATCTAGAGCATCGGGAATTCCTATTAGAAACCGACAACCAAGCCCTTTCTTGGCTTTTAGCACGTCCTCGTCAACTTGGTAAATTAGGCCGATGGATTGCCAAGTTGACTTCATTGAAATTTAAGGTAGCGCACATAAGAGGAACTCAGAACATCATAGCAGACTCCCTCTCGCGCATGTTTGAACCGGAAAATTTCAACGAAGAAAATGTCACCTTTTCGTGTACCAGTCTCCTCACAAATTTTCCTCTAGCTTTTCATGACATCCAGACTCATCAAAAGGCCGACCCTATTTTGAAAAATATCATTGCCGATCTTGAACAGAACATCTCTTCGGAGAAGTACTGTTTAAGTAAAGGTGTTCTTTGCCTGAAAAATCATCTGGAAAAGCCCACCAGAATTTATTTACCTCAGTCCTTAGTCGACCTGGTGATTAATTATCATCACGACTCCGTTGTGGGTGGTCATCTTGGAGTACTTAAAACTTTGTTTAAGGTAAAGGAGAACTTTTATTGGCCAACTTTAAGACAGGATGTCACTTCTAAAGTGCGAGCTTGTTCGGTGTGCGCTGTAAGCAAACCTGCTCACAACTCCAAATTAGGATACCTTGCCTCAACGGTTCCCAATCGTCCCATGGAAAAATTACATATCGACTACGTCGGACAGCTTCCTAGGACAAAACAGGGCTACAACATGATACTGGTCGCAGTTGACCAGTTCTCAAAATTCACCTGGCTCATGCCTGTCAGAGATGCAACTTCCCACAGTACAATTAAGGCCTTAAGCCAAAACATTTTTCAAAATTTCGGTTTTCCAAAGATAATAATCTCTGACAATGCACAATGTTTTGTATCACATGTCTTCCGCAACTTTTGTTTTTCTCGCGGTATTAAGCATGCAACTTTATCTCCTTATCACCCCCAACCTAATAATGCGGAAAGACTCAACCGAAACCTTAAGGCAGCCCTTATCGCCTATCACTCCAAAAATCAATCCTCTTGGGACGACTCCCTTTGCTGGCTTCAGCTGGCTTTCAATTTCGCACATCATGAGACTCTTAAAGCAACACCTTTTAGTATTCTTTTTAATTTTCTCCCCAATACACCACTGAGTCTCAGCTGGAACATACACGATCTCCTTCCAAAACCTAATACTAATCCATCACAAGTTTGGCGCCAGGCCAAAGACAATATAATGAAAGCGCACCAAAAGGCCGAAAAGACCTATAACAAATTCAGGAAGCCTCATCTGTATAAAATCAACGATCTTGTCTGGTGTAAAACACACCCTCTTAGCTCTGCCATAGACAAGCGAGCTGCTAAATTGATGCCTCGATGGTCAGGTCCCTTCCGGATCATTGATTTTCTTACTCCAGTTACCGTTGCGCTTTCTTTCGCCAATTCACCTCGTTTTATTAAAAAAGCACACGTCGAGCAACTCAAACCTCATCATATAAATTAAATATTAACAAATTTCTAGAACCTTCTCCTTTACGATTTAATTTTCTTTCTGATCTTTCTTGGCCCGCACAAATTGTCATCTGGTAGTCTTCTTTCTATGCACTGCAGAACATAATAAAATACGGAACCAAGCCGTATTTCCTCTAAGCCAAATGCACATCTGTATGTTTGGGCATCGGTGGGCTGAGCTCTCCTAGAGCCCCTCCGTGCCGTAATCTGTATAGGTGTTTGCAGGCGAAGAGATATTGATTTTCCTTGTCCAGTGATATATCTCACTGTTTCCCGGACTTGACGCTTTTCAACCCATAGTCTGATCAACTATGAGGTTCCACTTTACGGCAATGGCCGCTACATGTACCTGACATGTTTCCCTATCTAGACATATCTTGACATCGAGCACTCCGCGGGTGTAATCGATGCGACGAGAATATAGAGAGCGTCATGAACTCTTCTATTTCTTCGTCACCATAACGTCTTCGGACGAGGACATAGTGAGTCCATTTCCTTAACAGTTAAGTTTGGTGTATTTGTTCTTTGTTGTTTATCTTGGTGGAGGTATACTGACCGGTTCTGTCGAACTACATATAGTTAATGTGGCACTCGCCATGCATGTTAGTCTTAGTTGTTTTTTTGTTTATCTCGAGGTCTAAAACACCTGTCTGAGAGGAAATTTTTTTTTTTACCCCTTCAAGCACACTCTCTCTCTCCTTTTTCTAAATTTTGCGGGAGGCCCTTCTGGCCCCTTTTCTTTTCTACCCTAACTCCGTCTTTCGGGGGGGGAGAGCTGTAGCATTTAAATCCAAAAAAAACACATCCGCAATAACTTAACTCATTTCGTAAATATACATTCTACTTTCCGTCGCTTGACAGATGCTGGCATCTAGCGGCCCGCTCCAAAACCAAGCATCACCTGATACTTGAAACCAAAGTACATTTCGCCGGTCAAGCTAGCTTCTCGATTACCAGTCCACAGTCTACATGCGATAACAACATGGTCTACATTCTTCATAACTCCGCTAGTTAAAAGTTTTCTTCTTCTCTCAAAATCACCGTCTTTCAAATACATCATGTTAAATTACAGCTCGTGCGCCTTAGTCTAATAATCTGTTTCAAAAATGTTAAAATTAACCATCATTTTCTCGGTGCTACCTCACGTGATCTGCGACAGGATTTACCAGGTACTACAACCTTACAGATTTTGTCATATTATAAATTTTGTTAATTTTTAAAATAATTTGTTAATTATCATGTTTTCTTTAAAATATGTATTTCATGTTTTATTCAATATTCTATTTTCTTTTGAAACTAAATGATTATAAAAAATTTCTTTTCTTAAAACATCATTTACAAAATTTTGCAAAGGCACATTTTACGTTTTGAACAATTTTGTGAAATAAGTGCAAACTAGTGTTGAACATTAAATGATCAGAATATGAACTTGTCAAATACAAAACAATTGAGGAAATTTCTTCTAAATCAGAAAATTTCGTTTTACAGACTTTTGCAAAATCTTACAAGTCTTATACAAGCTTTCTTTTAAACAAAATTAAAATATATATAAATAGATTTATAATAATCTAAGAAGCTTTTAAGTACCATCTTAACGAATTTCTGTTATACAACCAATTTTCTTTAATTTTGGCAAATGATCAGATATTTCTTTAATGATGAACATTAATGCTAAAACAGGTCTGATTTTGTACAGACACTAAAAGAACATGTTTTTTTTTGCTCACAGCTAATATGCTGGTAGGACAAATAGGAGAAATTGGAGAAATAAAGAAATTCTTGTCTCACATTGCACAAACCAACGAAACATCCTAACAAGTTTCGTCCTGTTGGCAAAACACGTTTTTTTTTTTTGTATAACGTAACTTCACATTTTCAAGTGCATAAAAGTGATGTCTTTTTCTACAGCTGACTTTACAGAACTTTAACTAACTCATTTTGTATATGTGCCTAAATTTACTTTCGCAAATATGTGTTCCTTAAGACTATTTTCTAAATGTAGACCTGTGTAGTTAATTATAAAATATATATATAAAACAATTATTGGGTGGAGCCTGCATGCAATTTTCGGTCCTAACAACCTCCAAGAGGTTAATTTCCAAATTAAAATAATTGACGTCAATTAACAAAATTTCAAAATTCTAAATTCCTTTTTTTTTGTTTGTTTAAAATATATAAATTTATTTGGCCAATATAGTTTTTAAGAAATTTTTCAAACCAGTTATATTATGTATCTTTAGTTTAGTGATAAACATGTTAACTATAGATATGATTTTTTGAACTTAAAATATCAAACTCTTTTATATTTTGTTAAATTCTGTAATTGTTTAAAAGCAAACTATCATCTTATAAACTAAAAAAGGGGGGGGATAAGTTTTTTTTTTCTTTTTTTGAATCTTTTGATTAATTTTTTTTTATTATTATTATACTTTTACATTAAGGGCGTATAATCTTTTTTTTTTTTTATTATTAACTATAATTCTGTGAATTATTAAGCTGTGCTCATTGTCTTTTTTTTTTATTGTTAAATTTTTGTAACTATAAATATCTATATTAAAAGGGGGGATAAATTTTTAGAATCTGTTGATTAATTTTTTTTTAAATTATTATATGTTACAATTAAGGGCTTATAATTTTTACAATTTATGATACTGTTAATCATAAGTTTTTTTTATTGATCATTTGTGTCAGAATGTCTTTTGTTGTAAATGACAAAGTCTGAATCGCCGAAATTTCTTTCTGCTTTCAATAAACTTGAGCCTTGTTAATTATTAAACTTGTCTTTGTCTTTTTTATTTTTTTCTTTTCAAACATTGTTACCATTTTGGTTCCGCCTTTATTAAATTTAAGTCCCCTGGTAACAACATACTTATTTAAACAGTCCAGAATAGTTCCCTTAAATATAATTATTTGATAACATGTTTCGCTGATATGGGCAGCATCATCAGACTAGCTATTTCCATTTATCTATAATATCCATTGTACATTATACACATATATATACAAAACACACCCACTCTTTAAACTTATTTAATGTGCAGGTCAAGTGCCTATAAAATAAATAAAAAAGAAGTTTGCGTTATGTTAGTATAGTGACTTTACATGGATATTATGTGCGTTTTAAAATGTGTGTGATTTTCAATACATAATAAAATAATTGTTAATAATTGCTGACCTGATGTCGGCATAAATGTTGCCAATTAAAAGTACCACTTTTCGACTGCTTAAATAACAAATAATAAATTTACAAACAGTTCGAAGGCTTAGTAATGATTATGTTACCTTCATGATTCTCTAAAACTCTGGACCATGACATAAAAATTATAGACATTTTCTGATTTTCAGTAATCATTTAACATCTCAAAATATTTCAATTATGTCGAAAGTAAAACCTCATACGCTTTCATATTATTACCAAGGATGGAAGCGTAGTCTTGGAATATCAGTAGTTTTTCATGTGGAATTCAGAAAAAAATTCTAGTTTTCTTATGTCTCAGTTCTGGGTGTCCCACGTAAAATGTTACAATAACTAACGTTAAATGGCAAACTTCGTTACTCTTCAATGAAGTTTAAAAAATCCATTTTTAAAATGTTAAAAAATTGCCGCCATTTTCCAATATGGCGGCCAACTTTGAAATCTGTTACGGGACTCAATGTATTTTATGGGGTTTTCAGGTGTAAAACTATATATTTTTCAATCTTTTATTCTTGGATATTTTGATTAATCTTAAGCCGTTTAGGAATTAAAGGGACTTAAAACGTTCAGAAAATTAAACGTTTGATATACCTACAAATAATTGATTGCCTCCTAAAATGTTACAATAGCTAACCGTTGGGGATACAAATAAGTTTTATTGGGGATCTCCCCTTTTTTTGTAAAGTGAAGATTTAAGCGCCTAAGGATTTAAAAAAAATGTACAAGAATAAAGCATTCTTAAAATTTTGTTTTTCACTTGAAAACCCATAAATGGGTAGATTAAAAATCTAATAATTAAAAAAAATCATCAAAATTTAGGTAGGGTTTATGTGCTTGGACAATATATTATTATAGTTTTCTGTCATATGTAAGAGCGTTTCAATAGAGTGTATTGGGTTCTTGTATAATACCGCAATTATTGCATATAAAAATTTCTATTCATTTAATTTGCAGGTCAAATATTGTATAATTCTGATTAATTTATTTAAATATATTATTGTTCAATATGAAAGTCACAGAATGTTCTTCATTCCCTATTCTACAATACGAGTGAGCTGTGATATTAAAGTAAATTTAATTGGTTTAAAATAATAATAATCGAAATACTTCTTATGACGTATGTCAATAAAACATTTCTTATAATTTATAGGAAAATATATACATACTCAATAAATACACTGTAGTATTTAAACTACTACGAAAACCCTATTGATCCATTTACTCCCTCCCATCCACGGAGTCCCAGTTTACACATACTGAAATGTAGAAATGTTATAAATAAATCAACAACCCATTTTAATCAGTTAACTTTAATGTAATAGCAGATATTTCTTGTTGAAACTCCATATTCAAGGATAAATAAAGCAAAAGCTTAAAGTTTCAAATATTTTAATAGTATGAATGAGCTACAATTGTTTCGCCTTGCGGCATCATCGGGCAACTAAATAATATCCTTTAATCAGTTAAGATTCTAAAACTCATATAAGGTCATCAATATTAAAAAAAAAAACAACTCTAAATAACATAGTTCCGAGGAATAAACTTCTAGATAACCTGTGATTAACACAATGATTCCTAATTGCTAAATAAATAAAACTTTAGTAGATTTGAACGCTGTTTTAACTTACTAAACTAACTCTGGAAACTTTTAGACGAAACGTAATATGAAAATCACGTTGCGTGACTTTAGAAACACGTGAGAGTTATTAAAATCAATTGGGAAACTGGAACAATTGTCTATTTCGGGTTGAAACACATTATACTAATATGGTCCAAACAGTTTTTACTGAGTTATAGATATTCAACCTATTTATGGTATAATTTTACTTTTTGTTATCTACTGTCATTTATGAGGGAACGAGAAGATTGTACTCTTTTGTTATCTATAAAAGAGCTACAATTAAGAAAAAATTACATCAAAATCAACTGAGTTGATTTTGAGAGATTCTGACGGGTATTTTGTAAAATTCTTATCCATAAAAGATATCCATGGACATTTTTCAAAGTCAATACTTAAATAATTTCTATTTCTAAATAATGTAGAATAGTAAAACTTCAACGGGATTTAGATTCTATTTATTGTCCATATTTTTATAAAATGTGAAGAAAATCTGTGAGTTAAACAATTGTTAACAATATGCACAAAATAAACTTTTGATTTACAATTTTTCTGGGTAATCAAATATAAACTGCAATACGGATTTGGATCGGAGCACGAGAAATGGTCTCATTGACTCATAATAACGGCAGCAAGGATACACTTCAAAACTAATATTAGCTAGATAAAACATTATCCAATTAATATGTAAAACTAATTTTTTTCGCGATCATAGAATAGTCCATTTCAACAACTAATTAAGCGTACATATAATTTAATCCAAATATGATGACTACGCAAAAGCGTATCGTGTTGCAACACATTGATGTTTGCGTTCAGGTCTTTACAGTCGGCAAACAACTAAACTGTTAAAAAAACAAAAAACAATTTACATTCATTAATTACTCTGTGCAATTAAATAGCGTTGGAATTACATTTTTGTTGGCCGCGAGTGTTGGCGTAGAGATAGGGGCTTTATGGAGACTATACATTTACAAATGGAAACACCATTGACAGGCTCCGCTACATGTATTGTAAATGGGTCTCATAAAAACACTTGCTAAACTGTTTTGTTGTACTAACCATTCTAAAACTGTTACTTAGTGAGAATTGCAACACAGTTAAACCTAAAAGTATCATATGTTTGTAGCTTTTGTTTAATTTATATTACGAGGGCGTGAGTAAATGTCAACAATGCTCCAAAACAGGGACCAACTGATTAATTTAACCAATAATTGTATATTTTAAACTATTCATCAATAATGTAACTTCCACAGGAAAGTATAATCCAAATAGAATCATGATATTGTACCAATTCGTTCAATAAAAGAATATTTAAGATTTAAATAAAGCAAAATGCTAAAGTTTCAAATTAATTACTTTAATAATAATTTTGAAAATTAAAATTTTTGCTTTATTTAATCCTTGAATATGGAGTTTCAACATGAAATATCAGATGTTACATTAAATATAAAAACTAATATTTTTTATACAAAAACAGTTAACTAGAGTGAATTTAATAGTACGCATTTGTTAAGATAAAGTTTCAGTTAAAGGAAAATGCAGTTAGATTACAAGGAAGTTATAATATTTAAATGAGTTATACGCTTTACCGCACACAGTATCAATTTGCAATATAGATCAGTTTGTACAAACGTAAGCTTTTAAAGTCTGAATGCCTATGTTCCATCCTACATAAATTATATAGGTAAAAAAACACCTTGGAATAGTTAAACTACACCAGTTTCAAGAAATTTAACATTTTGTATTTCAATTACTTTTTAAATCTCTTCTTAAATCTTTGTTTAAATAAATGGACGTTACAAATACAAATTCAACTACTTTTTTCAGCTTGGGTTGTGGCTACTTACAGAAGCAATCAACACTTACAATCAAGTTAAAAAAATATTGAGATATACTCTACGTAGTTCAATAACTAAAAAGTGGAAGAATTTAAACTAATTAAAAACCATTTTCTGATAATATTATGCTACAGTAGTTACATTTACAAGTTTTATATAATTGAAAAGGAGAAAAATAGAATGGTATATATTTATTTAGAAAGAAACATGTTGCTCTTTGAGAGGTTCCTTTTATTTAGAAGAAGAAATGAAAGTAGAAAGTATTTTACCTAATTAAAAAGAATTATGTGATAACATTATGCCAGTTAAAATTACTAGTTTTATAGATTGTAAACGAGAATATAACGATAAATATTTAGATAATATGGAAACATACTGCTTTTTAAACAGATTGTTTTAGATTTAGAAGAACAACTAAAAGTATAAGAGTATTATCTAATTTTTACCTTTTTAGTGATTACTAAATAATATACACGAATTTGAACTAAAACTATGTTTTTGTTATTACATAATGATAGTTTAGTTTCATAGATTATAAAGGAGAAAAAAGAATAGTAAATATTTTGCTAAGGGCAGAAACAAGTCTATTTTTTAATAGTTTTAAAAACTAGGTTTTCTAGTTTCGTTTTATCAAGACACGGAGTAAAAATTATATACCATATTATTGTTTGATACAACCATGATATGAACTATAGATGAAGTACAGTAAAACAAATTATAAGAGATGTAAAACCTATTTATCAAAAATACATAGATCCAGTTGTTATATTTTACATAGTATATGTAAACATATAAAAACTGGTGAAGTACCAGATATTCTAAAGAAATTAAGGAAAGACTTAGTTGGAATTTTCAATAAGGCAGAAGTGGCGAGATATTTATTAAACGTTTATTTTATAATAGTGGATAACTTAGACAAGATTGTAATAAACTAATCTTTAACAATGTCTATTTTTATACATTGACTAAATTTAAAAAAAAAGTAGAAAGTAAAACTTGTAATAATATCTTTCGAATCTTCTGAGGCGTGTTGAAGACTAAGCAGATATTTTACTGAAAGAAAGTGTGTAATTTCTAGTTTATATTTGAACACATCTCGTACACATACAATGTAAAAAGCGAATAACTTTCGACCCGATTCCATTCAAATTCTGATTCCTCAGCTGTAGAAGCTCTTATTCTAACCACAGGGACAACGGTCATTTATTGTTCAAATTTAATCTAATCGTATTACTGATAATATTTTAGTGCTAGTCGAATACAAAATTAAACTTTTGAAAACTAATAATACAACTGTTAGCATGTAACTGATAACATGCCACACAGATGTTGAAATTAAATTCTATATCAGTTATCACTATCAAATATTCGGTAACATGCTCATAGGGTATAATTTGTATTACGTTCTTACGTCATATTTAGAAACACGAAAACTTTCACCTCTGACAAAATTAAAGTGTGTTGCAAATGTTCATGTGATGTATGCTATTCACAACTTTTCAATCGCTAAATTTTATAATTTTAATAACACGTTCACTATTACTAAAAAAATATCTACATTGGAGACAAATACACAAGAAAATAATTGATAATCCTTTTGCAATATAAAAGAAAACTAGATGTTTAGTTTGTTGTATTAGCGTTGTGGTTCATTTCTTTATTTGACTGTCGTCATTACTATTTTACTAGTTCAAGCAAGTCGAATGAGGTTTTAGACCCGTTTTGAATTTAAATAGTTTTTGATGTTTCAATAAATTTTATACTTTTACAATAAACTGTTTATTAGTTTAAAAATGTATATTTAAAAAGTTCTAGAGCTATAATTTAGTAAAGTAAATACTTATTTCTTACCTCAACTCAGAAACTAAGGTACTCTGAAAAAATTAAAACGTTAAAGATGGTTTGTGTGGGGTCGAACATTGTTTTATTCTGCTGACAATAAAAATAACATATAGTTTTTTTAATTAAAATAATAACCCTTTATGCAGATCTATTTAGTAATTTAATGTAGGATTGAAAATAGATTGTTGTTAATTAATTCATGATGTTTAAATGGCTGTAAATTTATTCTTAATGGGATTTCGAAGAAGTATTGGAAGTTTGAGTACGCTGAAATTGTTCATAATGAGTGTTAGGAGATATTTGGGAATGTTTTCTTCTGGATGCCATTCAAATTGAATTCTTTGGAACATGCATAGTTTGTGAATGTCATAAGATTGACAACGTCAACGAACAGTGTCTAAAATTGCATTAATAAAGATTCAATAATTTGTGCATTTACGTACATAGTCTAACTTACACAAAATATAACTAATCTGTTACAAAAAGGTTTTAAACAACTATTAATATATTTAGTATGTACACAGTCTAACTCTGTGTTTAACCTAATAGAAGGGCGTGCGATGTCACATCTACTGAAGTTTTTGAAACATTCCTCCGATTTCCAGTCCCTCAAAACAAACATTTTTTTCAATAAAAAATGAATATGAGTGGTGTTATTAGATAGTTTAGTATTTTTGGTGAACATTTTTTTTAAATCGGTCAATGAATTTTAAAATCTTTTGAGAGTGTTTAGTAATTCACACATATAGATTAGAAACTCGAAAGTCGAAACAACGAATACAACTATTTAAATCAATCAATTTAATAAAATTTTAAATAGGGTGCATCTATCAGTTGGACAACAACATTTCTATTGTTACTATTTTGTTGTGATTTTCTTTAATAATCGACGAAAAAACTTGCTTTTAATATTTCAAGTTAAAACATACGTCAAAGAGAGAAATTCAATTTCATTACTTTTTTCAAACATTATTTATGAGATAAGGTGCTCTTTACTAAGGAAACGAGAACATAAAAAGGACCTATTGTCATATGATCGAGCAGGGTTTTATAGCTCATTGACTACTTCATTGGTGTTGTAACTTTATCTCTGATTTCAAGGGTTGTTTTCCATCAAAGTTTATTTCTAGTAAAGGCTGGTTTTACTCTCAACTAGAGTTGCCGGATTGAAGTTAAAGGGCTACTTCAAATCGTATTACGCACAGTAAGTAGGAAAGTAAATTCCATGAATTTGGCGTACACATACCAAACTACTGGAGTTTATAACAGAGGTTATCTACTTCTAAAATTATAGTTATAATCTCAGAATGGGCTTAAATGTATTTTTTAAGGCATAAAAGTACTACGATCATCATCGTCATAATAAAAAAGAGTGCGTAAAACACTCTTTAATATAAAACCAACAAATCCAATCCAGTCGGGCAGCAGTTTTCCATGAGTCTAAGTCTTTAATAGTAACAAAGTGCTCCTCCCTGCTTTACCGTTAAGTGGCCGTTAAGTCAGGGAAAAAATTGTATTAATTTTATTTTTATATATATTGTTGCATAAGATTTAAAAAAATATGTTATCGGAATTGATAGTTTTAAATTTTATTTTATCTACTTTCCATTTGCTTTAAGCTATACAGTATTATGGTATTCTTAATAAAACAAGTATAAAAAAAATCCAAAATCTAAGGATATGAGTTGATAGTTTTAATGAGATTATTTCATTTTTAAATATGTATGTATGTATGTATGTATGTATGTATGTATGTATGTATGTATGTTGATTTTTTAACATACATTTTTTGAAGATTATTCCCAATAATAAAATTAAATAACACGAAAATAACGCTAATTTACAGTTGGGGGGGGGGGAGTTGGAAATAATTTTAAGAGAATTTCATAAAATAACTATTTTTGTTGGCAATTTTCTGACTTTTAATTGTTGTTTTCGTAGTTACAGCAAGATCTCCAACATTTAATTGGCAGACAAATTTGTGGAAATAAGTGAACACATCAATAAATCAATATATCTTCATTTTCGAAAATAAATTCACGAAAAAAAATCAATATAAACTAAAAGTTATGGTAAGAGAGATCTTATTGAACCCATTCCATTTGCACCTCCTATACAGCTTTTATATTTGATTTTTCCTTGTTTATTAGCTCCTTAGTACGACCTACATTTGGTCTACAAATGTAAGTGTTTTGTGCTTATATGAAGGATTAGGTTTAACTTTATACAGTTTTAATAACTTCCACCTTTCACAGTGCTCTTATATTTGACCTTTTTAATTTAATTAAATACAATATATAAGTAAGTGAAGAAATTTATATACTGTTATTGAAAATGTCGGCGTAAAATATTATTTATTTTTAAGGTACCGAAAGGTATAGCCTACATGCAGTTTTTTGACTTCTTGAAAACAAAAGAAATAACATATTTCATTTTATACTGATGTTAATTCCAAACATTCTGGTTTAACATATCTGTATTTAAATGTTGGGTGGCAATTTCTTTAGATAGTTTACAAAATTATGTTTACAAGATTAAGTTTTCCAATTTGAGTAAAATGAATGATAGAGTTAATACTTTAAAAACGGCAATCGTTTTTATTTGTTGTTGTTCCACATTTGTTTTCTCCTTCAATACATTAACTTGAAATTGATTTTAACTGTATATTATAATTTAGCTTTTAACTTAAACTACACGAGTGTGAATATTATTAATTAATATTTGTTAAGAAAGCATGAGAGAGAGGGAGGGAGGGAGGGTAGGGAGGGAGGGAGAGGGAGAGGTAGAGGGAGAGAGAGAGAGAGAGAGAGAGAGAGAGAGAGAGAGAGAGAGAGAGAGAGAGAGAGAGAGAGAGAGAGAGAGAGAGAGAGAGAGAGAGAGAGAGAGAGAGAGAGAGAGAGAGAGAGAGAGAGAGAGAGAGAGAGAGAGAGAGAGAGAGAGAGAGAGAGAGAGAGAGAGAGAGAGAGAGAGAGAGAGAGAGAGAGAGAGAGAGAGAGAGAGAGAGAGATCTAAGGTGAGTCATGTAGTAAAGGAGACAAAGTGATACGATGTAGTTCGAAGATACACAGACGAACATACATATATAGAGAGAGGATGAAAATTCGTGTTACATTATCAGGACACAAGTTTTGACAGAAGTTTAATGCGCTCAATTGTAGACGAAGCACAGACTGAATGTTATCTCAGGACGTGAGATAAGTTTTGTGAAGCGTCACCAACGTTGAAAGTTAGAGCTTTCGTGAGTACTTTCCTGAGGAAAGGCTTATCACAGAGTCGAGCTTCCTCCCACACGTCATCAACCTTTAAACAGTATAACTGAGATAAGTATATGTTAGCTAAATAATAAATACCCACGCCTTTGATTGAAAAAGTTGTATATATTACAGTGAAATTAACACGAAAGTGATCAAGTTTAAGGGGGAAAGGACTCCTAAACTTATTACACGACAATAATTTTTTAACTAAGTTTGGAAGAACCATATGTATGTTGAATATATTGTCCACATTAAACTTAATAGATAATCTATTGTGTATATTGAATAAATATATATGTACTAGCTTTTATTGGCATGAAATTCAGAATATAATAATAAATCATATTATGTTTTATTTCATATTATAAATGTGTTTAAACCTCAGGAGAATATCTTTTCATATAACATTTTATCAATTTAACCTCACTTCCATGTAAAGTTTTTGATTAACACTGTTATTAATTAACTTTAATTACCGTTGTGATTTTCTAAATATTAATTCTCGTTTTCTTTGAGCAACAGAAAATTCAACATATTCTAAATATTTGAATATATATAGTTTTTGACATTACAAGACTGACTTTAACTTAAACATTTGCTGTTCATTTCCATTTATGTTTTCACCATCGATTTATTAAAAGCTGACTAACAGCTTCGCAATTATAGCAGCGTTGGTAACATAACAGACAAATGAACGAAATAAGACAGAAATATTTTGTACTTGTAGATACAATGAGTTTGAATAACAAAATTATTGGACTGGCTTTTACACAAAGAATTTCAGCTTATACTAAAATCATACCACAATAAGTAATAGCCAATGTCCATAAGGAAATATTAGTTCCATGAAGAACGAATTTATGAAATCGGTTGAGAAGTTGCTAAGTATGATCAATCCAAATTAAGTTTCTAGAAGACATAAAAACTCACAGACGTTTTCTGTTTATATTGCCTTTTAATAAGATATATTAGGACTTCTATGTATCACACATCGACAGTATCCTACAGCTGTTTTGTTTACAGGGATACATCGACAGTATGCTACAGGTGTTTTGTTTACAGGGATACATCGACTGTATGCAACGGCTATTTTGTTTACAGGGATACATCGACAGTATCCTACAGCTGTTTTGTTTACAGGGATACATCGACAGTATCCTACAGCTGTTTTGTTTACAGGGATACATCGACAGTATGCTACAGGTGTTTTGTTTACAGGGATACATCGACTGTATGCAACGGCTATTTTGTTTACAGGGATACATCGACAGTATCCTACAGCTGTTTTGTTTACAGGGATACATCGACAGTATCCTACAGCTGTTTTGTTTACAGGGATACATCGACAGTATGCTACAGGTGTTTTGTTTACAGGGATACATCGACTGTATGCAACGGCTATTTTGTTTACAGGGATACATCGACTGTATGATACGGCTGTTTTGTTTACAGACATAAATATATCTTCAAGCTTTGTACGGAACATACTAGCCACAGATAAAATACACATTTGACATAAAAATAGAAATGTGTCATTTCGTAATTTACCATACAGTTTAGATTTATTCATACAGAAAAATTTACCTCAATACAGCTAATTTTTGTAAAAAAAATAATAATAATTTGGGGGGGGAAGGGTTAAAATGATAGATTTGCATCTCCTCTTTAAGAAACACTAATTATTATACTTATATATAACACAGAAAAAATGTTTAATATATGTACAGTGTTTTTATATATGACGTCACCGAATTTGGTTATTTATTCAAGCATTCACAAAACATTCTAAACAAATTTAGAGTACTCTTATGGTCTTATGACATATTCAGAGGATCTATTGTTTTATTTAAATAACGTTAAATTTTATAAACTTTTCTAAATTCAGAATTAAATTAAATAATTTCTTAGAAAGTGGCATACGCGCCGGAAAATATTACTCATTTAATACGGTTCCTAAGTTAGAGATTGTTTGAAAGCAGTGACCGTAAATCAATAATGTTTGAAATCAATAAAGCAGGAACCTTAACTGCATTTGATTAATTTAATAGGCTTCAATGTATTCAATTTTAATGAGACATCACTTTAATGTCATTTGTTTAGTTATTAGTGGTGTTTCTTCTAGGATAGATGACGATATAAATATAATAAAAACACAGATTCCATTTCTTTGTTAGTTAAAGGCATGCATATGGCACAAACAAAACATCATTTGATAAGGTCAAATCACCAAGTATGAGATCAGAAAATCAATTTTTTTGTGAATATAGGTTTAGTTGTTTTTTATTTTATTGTTTAAATGTTTTATGGTCTTTTAGAGACAAATTTGTAATAAATAGAAGTTACGATATGGGTCTGTAATGAGGTAACAAGTTTCTTTGGCTTGGCTGGTTTTGGTGACATAGTAATTTCTGCCAACATCCAGATAAATGGAATATATTTAAGACGAAAATTTGCGGTAGTAAGATATGTAAGCATGACAACTCGTTTTAGTTGTAACTCTTTCAGTATTTAACCGGTGATTAAAACAATTCTTGCAATTTAATCGGATTTATGTTAATTTTTATCTATTTGGCAACCTATTCAGCTGTAACTAAGGTTATATAATGTGTCTGTAAGTTTTCTGTAGCTTCTAATTTAACATTTAATTGATTTAGTTTGGTTGAAAAATATCTGCCGGGTAGGCAACAAAGTTCTCATCCTATTGTTTATTATAAGCCCGTGTACTATATTCTTTTCTTATTTGAGGAATAACTGATACAGGTCATTTCATTATTTTAGTAGTTTTCCACAATGAATAATTTCATTTTTCATCTGCTCCTAAATGCAGTAAATAATAAATGATATTTTGTTCTTTGAGTTTTTATATCTCACTTTTGTGGGTTTCTATTTTATTATTAAAACACTTTTGTCTTATGGATCACTTGGATGGTGATCAATTATGTGAATACAATTATGTATTCACCTAATAGTTTAGTTTATATTTACCCAATTTTACTATTTTTACTATCTTTTTTTAAACATTAAGGTGAAATACAGTTGTACTAATTAGGATTCCTTTCGAAATTTTTATCTTTTACAATTACATTATTGCAGAAGTATTGGAAAATTAATTTAAACGAATACAGTTTTTAAGTCCTTAACCCATCTTTAAGATTAAAGAACATGTAGAGGTTAGCAGTTTTATATTAATACCAGTGTTTCAAATAGTAATATCGTTTCCAATGAAATACTAAAACGTTTCAAATTACATGGTTCTGGATTTCATTGTACAGTATATTTAAAAGCGGATCAAGAATAGTTTATATGACAGAAAATCTTTACGTTTCTTCCACATTTTGAAGAAAAGAATCGAATAAAATTGTAAAAAGAAAAGTCCGTTAATTAATTTAACTTTTCACATGAACGAAAAACAACAATTCATCTCATCTTTGGGAGATACATAAACTAAATGTGCGAGATAACAAAGTAAAACAAATAAATAACAAAGCACAAATAAATACAAAATCCGTTTGCAAGGAGTATGGTAGTAGGCTCCCCTCTCATCATTATTGATTTATGCAATCTTGTATAAACTTCCATGATCGTTTAATCTATTTATTTGTTTTGTGTTAATTAATGTCAATTTGAAAAACTCCTGCAATTGAAAGTGTAGACTAATTCCTTTTATTTTTTTGTAGAAAAACAAATACAATTCGTTGAAATATATTAAAACCCTACTTTTATTTATGTTTCATACCTTTGTGTGTAGTTACCTTTGCTTCTTTACCCAGTTGTTATAAATGGATTTTTTATTTTTTTTACAATAACGTAATAAATCAAGTTTTAATATTTTTTGAACGATAGTTTTACTTCAATCACCGGTAAATATATATAAATAAATTAACACACACACACACACACACACACACACACACACACACACACACACACACACACACACACACACACACACACACACACACACACACACACACACACACACACACACACACACACACACACACACACACACACACACACACACACACACACACACACACACACACACACACACACACACACACACATATATATATATATATATATATATATATATATATATATATTCTTAGTTATCCCCCAAAAATGTATCCACACTACATTTATTTTATTGTGAGAACAAAATATATCGGCTTGCTTTAATTTACTTTTTCTAATGTGAAATAATTTGGTAGAGAATGATCCCTCTGTATCAGTTTTTAGTGAATTTTTAATATTTTGAAAGTAGTAAATGTTCATTTAAATAAAACCTATGCTTCCTTGATAGTGTCATAAGTTTATTCAGAGGGCTAATCTATTTCACAGCAATTATATTTTTACTGTTAATTTAATTTTAATAAATATTTATATTAATTTGAGTATTTTATTTATTTATTTATTCTTGCCATTTATTCCTGAATCTTAGTTTTCTTTTCATTGCAATTGACCTCGTTGATGTTGGTCGTAAATATTCAGATTTCACCAAACCTTTAATGAAAAATGTTGAGTCTATTTGGAAAAGAATAGGTTGTTAATATCACCTCGATAACCAACTTGTTAGTGTTTTACAGATCATTCCCGAACTTCCACTTTTGAGGAGAAAGAAATCAATACGTTTTGTTTGTGTCCTTAGAAGCTACATTTGAATTAATGTCTAAAAATTATTAGGAAACTAACTTTATGGCATTAAAATATGGAGATCGTTTTTAAATATGACAGCATAATGTGAATGTAAAAATTTTAGATTTTTGGAATATTATAATCAACCTTTTGATCTTGGTATATACATTTAACAACATTGTAAAATATTTTCATAAACTATACAATATTATATAATGTACCAGTAAAAATGGTCTTTTGATAATTTAGTTAAAAAATAAGTAGTATCTTTTTCTAAATAAAGTTAACATTTTTTTAAGTTTGTTTGTTACGTATGTTGCTAACGAGTTTTGGAAATTTTTTTAGATGCCCTTTTGAGGGACAAAAATAGTTTTAGTGACACTCTTTTATATTTGGTTTACAAATAAAATATTTGTAGGGCATATTTTCAACTTATCAAATTTCTTGTATACTTTAAGTTAGAAAATAAATGTAAGAAACATTTTTTGGGTTAAATTTTGGGATATAGTACGACCATTTTAATTTGTTAATAAAGCCAAATGATTTGATATATTTGTGATGCATCAAATTACATTGTATTTTATACATACAAATGAGTTTATTCTTGTATTACTGTAAGTATTTGAAGATACTTGACTTTGTGGAATCTAATTTAAAAACGTATTTTTTAAATTTATGCTATAACTATACGAAGTATTGAGATAATTTTGTGAAGGATTAGAAAATCGAAGTTTAAAGTGGTTTTTGGCATTATGTCCTCTTGTCCGTGTGTCTGTCTACTGTATATTTCTCTTTCTTATGTACACTGTTCTATAGTACAAACAAGTGGACTAATTTAAACAAATTTGGTATGTGAGCATATTTTGACCATATCTCGGAACATTGTTCATAATTTTGTTTATAATTAACACTTTGGGGGTAGCTGCAGCATGTAAAAAAACACAAAATCAAAATGTTGCTCAAGCTTAGTCTCTAAGGACCCAAATAAGTTGTATTGGTCCCCATATTTCTAGTAATTCTAGTTCGTGAGTTTACGGTAAGACACCAAAAAATCAGCGATGACCTTGTTTTAAAAATCGACGTTTCTCAAAAATGACTTTACTGATTTCGTTAACATTTTTATGAAATGTAAATATTAATGTATGGAACATATTTTTAAAGACCCTCAAAAACTTATAATGAGTATAGGCTTGGCAATCCCGTTGAAACATAGCTGGAACTACTCCTTTTTTCATGTAGTCTTGGATTACATCCTTCTCTCTTCTAACAGTATTTTATCTATCTTACCAGATATATATTTTTCCTATATCTTGACTATTCGAATGCTAAGAGTATATATTTTTATGTTCTTATTCCCTTTTTGTATAAGTCGATTATAACTTAGAGGTTTCCCCCTACACGATATGAATAATATTACTCTTCAGGTTTATTTTCACAGAGAAACCAAACATAACAGTTGTCAGAAAACACTTTAAATTTTAAAAAATAGAAATTTAAACAATTATTCATTATAATAAGTAATAAATTATTTTATATTACCTTATAGATCCGTCATGTGACTTTTATTATTTCTTTATTATAAAGACGCGTTTCGGAGACGTATCTCCAAACGCAAACCTGACACCGCTTCATATTATTAAAAAAGGACCAATGATGAATGCCATTGAGGAGTATGAAATTTACAAGTCATTTAAACAAGCACCAAACGATATCCTCAATGAAAAACTATCCTTCCAATCAAATGCATTATATGAGAAAGCAATGAGTTACAGATAAACTGATAATATCAACCATTAGTCAGATAACCTTGGCCTCACCGTAATATCAGTAGTTCGCGAAACATGTAACAGTGCGCATGGAAAAAATAGTAAAATCAACGTATATGTGTATTTATTTATTTGTGTATGTAGTGTCAATGTTTATGTGATATTAATGTTTTAACGACCTCTACGGAGTGATAATACTGAAGATGGAGATACGTCTCCGAAACGCGTCTTTATAATAAAGACATAATAAAAGTCACATGACGGATCTATAAGGTAATATAAAATAATTTATTACTTATTATATTATACTACGTGACTTGGACACCAAACAATGAACATTAAATTATTTATTTATGCATCTTCAGCTACATTTATTTATGCATCTACATAACGGAAATTGATCCTGTAATTATAGTGTAACAAATACATTTAACCCATTTTCTTCCCAATCATATACAAGAAATATTGTTATGAAACCATTTTTGAAAATTACCTCCATCCTCCTCCCCTACCCTGGCATTTAATACTTTGATTTAAATGTCCCCTATTTCTTCTAAAGTAATACAAATTATTTTCAATTACTATAAATATTTCGTCTGTATTTGATAAACGACATACTTTTAATAAGTTTTACTCTTTAAGATAGTTGACAGACAGGAGGAAGCTTGACGTCATGATAAGTCTCTCTGGGAGGAAAGCAGAAAAGTACTAACTTTCTACACCGGGGACAAATGACAAGAACTGATCTCACGTTTTGAGATTACATTCAGTCTGTAATAGCTTCGTCTACAACTGAGCGCATTAAACATCTCTCTTGATAACATTGGGTGATTTTGTACCTTTCTCTCTCTTTCTCTCTATCCGTCTGTATTTACTTTACTGTCTCACTTTTCCCTTATTTTCTCTGTCGCACTGCTCTTCTTTTTATCGCGTATATATACGCAGTTTAATTTATGTATTTGGTAGACAATTTTATATCGTTACCATTTTTACTGTATTTAAAATACATATTTTCTCACTAGATGTTAAATTAAAATGTGTAAATTTGCGAAATTCGAATTTTTTTCTATAATATTGTTATAATTCGCTATAAAAATAGGTGTTGTAGTATTATGAGATAACATAAGATATTTTGATTTAATTAAATGAGATAAGTTTATGTATTGCAAGAAATATTGGCAATAACGATTAGAAAACCACTGTCGTATTAAACTTATCTTGTGTTAACAAATACATAAATCACAATTTGTAAACAATCTAATAATAAATACGATTTTTTTTAGTGACTTATATGTTGTATTTTTTCTACAATAACAAAATAAAAGTTAAACAAAGTTCTGAACAATAGGAAGACATTAAAACTGTATTAGGTTTAACTGAATACTTCAAATAAGCGCAAACAATTAACTTTGTTAGAGATATGAACATAATGTAGGTCATATTGAGGAGCTATACAACGAGAAAAAAATTATATCATTATAAGGGGTATAGTGGAATGAGATAGTATTATCTACCATCCATCACGTTATTCAAAAGAAATCAAATTTGAGAACATTGTTATTGAAAATATTTTACGTTTTGTTTTCTTCTGATAACTCACACCTCCTGTTTTTACCAATTGTAATATTGCGCCAAAATTTATTATTAACAAACTCACCACAACTGGAAGTGTAAAGCAAATATGATGTTGGATATATATATTTTTTAAACCGTAAACCGTCATAAGGAGTATTAAAGGGACATAATATAAAATAAAACTACCACAACCTCGGGCTCTTACACGCAACACGTTTAATGTGTAAAAACCGTGCACATCCCTCAGGGGTTACTTATAGTGAGTTTTGGTTTCAAACCGGAAAAAACTCTCTATGGATCATGTATTATCGGGTTAGATCCCTCCCTTTCTTATTACCTATCAGATCTCTCTTTAACAACTATTGTTCTTTTCCTACGCTGAGGTTATTAGAAAATGTGAAACCTAGACATCCATTTCTTCCATTATCTTAAGGCAAATGTAACCGAGAGGTGTTTTACCTTTAAACAATAAAAACAACAATAAAATAAAATAAGAAAACTAGCTTAATAATAAATATAACAAAAATAAAAACTCACTTTCGCTATAATATTGACGAATTAAAGTTGAAGAAGATAGGGTGAAAGTATACACAATGTCATTCTGTTTCCATCGCAACAGGTCTAGTACATACTGATGGGAAAACATCTACCTAGCTTTCAACAGAGCTAAATAGTTATAGTATTGCAAATAAATTAAATATATTCCCATGGGGGCGTTAAACAAGAAGAGTAAAACTATCGGAAAAGAGGCTAGATAAATTGTTAGAAATAGTTTAGTACATTAGAAAAACAAAATAAGTATGTTTTTACAAATGCTGATATTGCTCTTTTTAGTTTGCCAGCTTTGCAACGCGCGGCATTTGATACTGGTCAAATTATCAGTCACAGATCGTAGGATAGAAGTACACATTTGTAAGGAAAGACAATGTCACGTCTATTAATACAATTTGAAATATAAAATTATTTAAAAATAATAACATCTTGCTTTAAAGTAATGTTTTCTGAAAAAAAATATTGTTATCAGAAATATATAACAATTGTTATACACATAGCCGTTTGGTATATGTAAACTAAATACATTTTACGTAATTTTAGACTAACGGTACCTAATACAATTTGAAGTAGTCCCTAAACTCTAATCAGTCACCTGTAGCTGAGAGTGAAACCAACCCTTAATAATAATAAACTTGGACGGAAAACCACCCTTGAAATCAGAGATAAAGTCTCGACTGCAATGAAGTGGCCACAAAACTTTAAACTACGGAGCTATATAACCTGCTTGATTACAGGTCACAAAGTCCAATTTACGTCTTCGTTTCCTTAATACTTGAAATCTAACGTAAAGAATGTTTGGACAAATAATAAACTGAAACGGTTCCTTTTTATGATTTTAGAACTTGTAATATGTTAAAAGGACATTAATCATTCTGTTTTTACAAAATTTTGTTGAGTAATATAATTATAATAGGTTTGTATAATAACTGTCAGTAATCTGTGTTTCTTCTAATAAACATGCTTCGACTTAATGAAACTGAAAGTGCTATGTAAAACACAAAACATATAAATATAGATACATCAATCACCTAGAAAACAATTGAATAAAAAAAAATATAAGAAAAAACAAAAACATTAGGGGGCCTACTTATTTGATTGAATGAAAAGATTTGTAACCCACTGCTGAGTTTCCGAATAAAAGCAAACAACAAAACTTAAGTATATATGTGTTATATATATATATATATATATATATATATATATATATATATATATATATATATATATATATAAAATATTTGTTGGCTACTCATTGTGTGATCTTTTTGTACACTTTGTTCTTGCCTACTACTAGTGACAGTATAATTTCCAAACGTGTTTAAGAAAGGAAAAAGAAAAAAATTGCTGACGGATAAGTTATTATAATCGCAACCAATTGGGATAGAGTATCATGTATTTCTTAGTTGAATTGAAATCTTATTTACAATCGATTGCAATATCCCTTATTCCACAAATATTTGGATAAAAAATTTCTTTTGCATATGAAAAACGGAAATCGCATTTACGATGAAAAATTCAAAAGAAGCGATTAGGAATTTATTTTAAAAATTTTAGGACAATGACTGGATTTCTGTTTATAATTAGCGTCTAAAAATAAATAAATAATTTAAAATACTTCCAAAACAAATACACGTTTTTACTTGTTCGTATATTTTTGGTTTCTTTATTTTATTTTCCATTTGTTATTTTATTTTTCTATAAATCTACACATGTTATTTTATTTATTTATAGAAAAGAAGCTTTAAAATTTTAAGAATTTACAAATATACTTTTACTGTTAGTAGTTAGTAATCATTATTACCCTTCGCCATTTTAAATCAAATCCTATCAAGGTTAAAAAAATGTATTATTGAGTATTTTGTTAGAAGAAAACAAATCTTTATGTGGCGGTTAGTGGAAGGAGAGGGACCTGCCACCATTATTTGTGACATTCTTGCTTACCGTCATTAACCCTTTGGATAATTTCCTTATTTGTTCATACTAAAATATACAGTGCCGGAAGACCTATTCTGTCATAAGGTTGTTATTGAAAACCCAGTATTATAACCAATTTTTGAAGTTGTTACGAGAGATAGTGTAGTGAACCTTCGTCCATTAGAGCAAAGCACTATATATCTTCGACACTTCATTTTCCTGGTACCTATGAATTCTAACCTGATGACACTTCACGTCTGATGAATTTAACCAGATTTTAGGATGGCTCGAAAGAACTCGTAGAAGAGATTATAATTGGGTCTAATTCACTCAGCCATAAAACAAGGAAGATTCTGTCGCCAACATGAGAATTAAATGGACTATTTAACACTAACCTTGAATAAAACTATGAAATTTATAAAATTTTGGTTAAAACGACTACTCACACATATTTTAAAGTAAAACATATATATATATATATATATATATATGTATGTTTATATTACTTAATAAAATAGATTGGTTATATCTCATACCATAAAATTGAACACCTTCAATAAACGATGAATGAACTCTTAACTCTTAGTGTTTTGTTTTATTGTTTGTATGTCTGAGTATTTGTTATTGGTATTTTGTCACAAACATCAATACACGTGTCTTTCAAAAAGAACTTTATATAATCAACAAGCAGTTGGTAAATAAATTGTTCATAAACTTATGTTAGCACAATCTACGAATTAAAATTATCAGAAATATAGTCTTTCACATTATTGATTTAACTTTTTCTAATACTGCGTGTTTCTTTATGGACGTTAAATAATTCGGGAATATGAATGTGCATGAAAATAAAAATATGAGTTGCAAAATGCTTGGTTATTATCTGCTGGTGTGTTTTTTTAAACAAATTTATTTCTGAAATTAGTGAAATATTGAATCCAAATATAGTATAAAAATAATATAGGTTGCGTTTAAGTTTTAAACATTGAAAAAAATATCAAGATTTTTTTGTTACACATTATGGTAGCCATTTATAATTATTACTGCTGAAAATGGTTGTATATATTTACAATGTATTGCTCTCTTAACAAAAAAATAGGATTTTATCTTTACGATGATTTAATTGGGTAGTTACCTATACAATGCTAAACTAATATTGTCTAGAAAATAATTGATAATTTACTAATTGAAAGATAACATAATTTGCTACAATAAACATTCTGTTTAGTACTAAACGACGTTTCAACGACAATGTCATCATCTGACCAAAACATTTGAGTGCATATAACAACTGTAACTGATGACAAAGTCATTACTACAACATATTGCAACAAAATTGTTTAATGTGGAAAATTATATTTCCTTTCATTCTGTGGTTGAAGTTTCTAAATTCGGTGTTCAATTCAAGCGGTCACAACTTCCTATATTCCAATGTCTCTTTTATTCATTAGGTGTAATGCATTTATTTCAAGAGTAATCAGAAGTAACTAGGGGATGTTTGATATAAAAATATGGTAAATATCGGTTGTACATAGGTCTCAGATTTTTCTATGAAAAAAAAAAAAGAAAAGAAAAAGAAACCGTTATTTAAATTCAAATAATCATATCATGTTTTATTTCGGAAGATATTTTTCAGGTTACAAAATACATTGGTTTACTAGGAAATAAGAAATATGCACTAAATCGAAATCAGGTCACGAATGCCTACGTATGAGTACGTTCGTCAAATGAATGAATGTGTGATCACATGTTGTATTAGGTCTAGCTAGATGACTATATATATAAGAGGTATGAGCATTACATCTGAATATTGAATATTATGACGATTTATTTATTGAATGGTCATGTGAAATTGGATATATATATATATATATATATATATATATATATATATAGTCTCCTAGTTAGACCTAATAAAACAAATACTTTTTACCATGACAAATATATGTTTATAATTAAATAGGGAGCGATGTCACATTCACTAACTTGACGAATATAATCATAAATATTACATAAGTATTCGTAATCAGAGCTGGAATTGCATTCCAAGTAAACTAACCAGACCTGGTTTTAACCTAACAACAGGTGAATTCCCATGTTTTAAGTGTGTTATTCAACAGTGAAGAAATGCACTTTGTGACTTTACAAGTGTCTTTAGAAACAAAATATAATCTGATTGTTTGAATACAAGGTAAATAAATTACTATTTAAATAAGTTTTCATAGCAAAATCAGAAATTTACAACCGATAATTACCGAAAATATAATCTGATAATTATGTTGTAACTTAAAACATAAGAATCAATGCCTGATTACATTTTTCCAACAAATTTCTGAATTTATTTTTAAAAATTTTACTCGCAATTTGGTACTCTGTTTTAGGTTCCTAATATAATATCCTTATTTCACAAAAATTTGAATGAAACCAGTATAGCCCTTATTGATTTTTTTTTAAACTTTAAAATTGTTCCATTTATTAATTTTTTTGAATCTTTGAAACAGGCGTATTTGATAAGATGACTAACATTAGGTTTTGTTTAGGTTTAGAGGCGACATTTTAGCAAAATGTGTAAAAATCATGAGAGCTTTTGTAGATATTGAAATTTTGATTTTTATTATGCCATACATTATCAAATTGAATAATTCTTTTAATTCTTATAGATTGGAACAAATCTGTTGAATCCTTTGGGCTGCAGAGCACTGCATACGTAATTGAAAAATAAGTTTTTTGTGGTTTAGATAATTGAAAACGAATATTTCCAGAAAAAAAACAACTTCAATTTATTTTCTCTCATCACAATACTTGCTCTATACTTCGTATATTTGAAAAAGCAAACATAAACATTTATTCATTTGAAATATTTGAGGTAAAACGTGATGGGACATATAAAGTCCAGCGATATACATGATACATTTAGTATTACCGTCATAACATTACACTGTAACCTACGTTCCAACAAAAATATGTTTAGAAATCTTCGTTTCCAGTCAGGCTACAGTTCTGAATTTATAATAAAATGGTCAATATTTACCAAACTGTGTTCCCCCATTCCCATGTGGTAGTTGAAAGCGGATTAACATCGTTCAGAAGCATCCCAAATATACTGAAAGCATATTAAATGAAATATTGAATTTTGAATTTGAATTTTATACTAAATGGCGTAATTTATTTTGAGATAGGTATCAATTAAATTGTAAAACATCACAATAGCTGGTTTTAGACTGAATAATTAATGTTAGATGTTTGTAACGTATTCCTAATAAACAGTGCAGGGATATTAGAGTAAACTATGACACAAATTTTTAGAATAAAATTGGTCACCATCTTCTTGGGAAAAAGTAAAGGAACATGCTTTTCATTGATACTTAAAATATATTACCAAAATATTTTTATAAAGAACAAATTTACAGGATTACCTTCCATATTAAGTTTTTTAATCTTTTTTTCATGATACTGAAAAAGAGCTTAATCTTGGTTTAGACAGTAAATAGTATTTTATTTATTTCAAGTTTTTAATTATGTCAGTTTTACAACTTATTTTCAGTCCTGGAAGAAGTGATAGTCTAGTATGTAAAACTATCTGTATGAAAAAAATCTTAAAATAAATATTAAGCTAGACTTGTGAGATAATATTAGATAGAATAAAACTGGAACACAAGATCTCAAAAACATTACGTTTACTTAACCAAACGCGTTTCAACGACAAAGTCGCCATCCTCAGTTTATTTATTGTAGCTCACGTATATTTGTATCATGTAATCATGACGTTGAAACACATTTGATTAAGTAAATGTAATTTTTGTGAGATCTTGTGTTCGAGTTATATTCTAACTGTGTGAGGTATTTAAACTATGTCAAATATTCTTGACAAATTCCACTGTGAATAGTGTTTTATCTGCCTGCATCTTTCCATCTCTTAAAATTTTGGAATTAATCGCAATACTAACAACGTTAGCAATTTCAGACTATAGAATTTTATCTGAAACTTATCTTTCTTAGTGAGATTTATGAGTGAATTATGTTGAACAATAAACATAATATGTTGGTTCTAGGAAAATTAATGTAGGTGTCAAAAGATATTCTACTGCTATATTTTCATATTGATTTTATAATTTTAGTTTTATTCAAATGTTATAAATTAATCAATTTTTTTTTTAAAAACAACGTACATCCTACATTAAACAATTTATTAAAAAATATTTAACATATAAATTGTTTAGTGAACATTTATAAAGTGATAATTTGTTTAAAAAAAATTTCTTGTCTATAAATAAATTACAATTTAAAAGACGTATTTATATAAACATCACATTTTCAATCAAGAATTAAACCAACGCCAACTATTAAAGTTATGAAGGTTGTATTTTCCATTCCCAGAATTTACAGCATTATGCATCTTTTGTGCTTATAAAAATTTCAATTTAAAAGACGCATAATAACACAACACTGACATTTATTATTATTTAATCTGAAGTAAAATGAGATTACAATGCTACATATAAGTATGAGCGTGTATATATTTTTAATTTTTCACAAGGCAATGTTTATTTAAACCACAAAATTACTCAGCTTATACGCTGTTACAATAAAAAGCTAATTCTATTAAATTGTGCATGTATCTGTTTGATTCTGTCTTCAAAAATGATTTTAATATATTCAGACTATTTGGCTGTACATAGGGAGCCATTATATATTCAATTACGTCATTTAGGCAGGAACTACCGAAATAGTTTTTTATAGTACCATACTGAAATATACCAACCATTTTAAATATCATGTGTAATGAATAATGAATCCTATCTTACATACTAAATTTAACTTCAAATCTGATTAATAGTAATAATTACAAAAATTCAGCACAATATTATTGATTTTTTTCTATTTTCAGCATTGAGCTGTTACGCTTATACAGGTACGCTTATATAGAGATAACAACTTTCTCTGTACCGTCTGTTATAGGCAAAGTTGATATCAACTTTTCAGCCGGATGGCTGAGTTTACCATAAACCATTTCAGGAGTAGAGTACTCCTGACCTAAAATAACGGGAGCAGGTACAGAGCCTGAATGCAGCAAATTTCCTTCGGTCGACGGTAAATTCAAAATAGGAATGGTGGAAACTGTGGCCACGTTGATTTGGCTCGACACTGAGGACTGCGTACAAACTACAGAGATGTTTGAAATGTCTGCAGAGAACGACTGAAAATTTAATTTAAGCATTTGGAGAGATGCTAACATGCGGTTACACTCCGCATTATGCTCAGTGGCATTTAAATTTAAATTATTTAGACCGGTTGTTAATAGGCTCAGCCTGGCTTCAAACAGTTCTAGCCTTGTATTGAATCTAACTAACTCTAGATTTTGACTAGGATTTAAATCTGCAAATTTATCTTGTAAATCTTCAAGAGATTCCTGAGCCAGGTCTAACTGCTCCTCAATATTATCAACAGTAATTCTATTTGCACAAGGCTCAGAACCTGCCTGAAGTAGGCCTCGCAAACTAGGCCGCATTGTCCTTACAGTGCCAAGACCGCCTCCTCGCACCATTACCTCAAAAGAAAGTTCTGGCTTCCTAAGATGCTCTATTATCTGGTGTAGGTCTGACATGTTTTTTAAATTAAAAGAAAAGAAAGCCAGGTGATAATTTGGAAAAGAATAAGCTATGTGTATGTAAATAAAAAAAAGTATTAAAGACAGATACAAACAGAGAGAAATTTTGTAATTTTTTTGAATTTTTGTTAAGTTTTTATCTATTTTTGGATTTTATAATTTGTTTGTGTTTTTTTTGTTTTTTTTTTTTTTATTTGTCTCTGTCTGGATATATCTCAAATTGTAAAAAAAGAAAAGGAAAAAAAAAAAATTTTATAGTTTCATCAAAAAAAATAGGTTTATGAAAAATGTTGTATAGAAAGGTGTGACAAATGAAGTATATGTTGGCAGCACACAAGAAACAAAGACCATTGAGTTACCACCAAACCAAATTTTATGTTTTAAACAAGATAAACAAACGGTAATCACAGAGTGTGACCAATAAGCTATTTTTAAGTTAGGCCTATCTGAGAACTGACCAGCTAGACAAATTTTAAATGAACGAAAACAACTAAACCAGAAATTTAGAAAAGAAACCAACCACGCTCTGCTACCAGAAAACATGTACCAATCTTAGCAAAACGAATAAATAAAGAAACGGAAGCTACACTGGGCCACATAGATTGGACATGTTCAAAACTTACCTCTAGAGTAAAAAAAAAAATAATCACCAAGGTGGAAATGTTTAAGCCATTCACTCACAATTCATATGATACCTAGAGGATAAGTCAATAAACCAGAGAAATAGATATAAATTCAAATTTACTGACCAAATTTTAGTGAAAGTTATATGCCCTTAATTGATAAATAAAAAAATTAGTTATACGCCCTTAAGTACAAAGAAAAGATGTGATTACAAAAAAAATACATGTATAAATTTAATTTGAATTGAAAATCCCTCCCCAAAAATAAAATCAAAAAAAAACCCTCTCTTTTAGCAATGATTACAAAAATTATACAAATTTAATTAAACAAGATTACAAAGAAAATATAAATATATAATACCATGGATTTTTGTAATTAATCTTTTATATAGTTGGCCAACTGTAAACTTAAGTATAATTAAATAATAAAAAAAAATTTAGTATTATGAGACGTCTCTCTATTTTATTAATTTAGAAAATAACCTCTTTGAGGTTGTCAGGACCGAAAATTTGCTATAGCTGCTCCTCCCAAGTTATTTAATGCTAAAGACATATTTTTTTATTTAATACAAAGACACATTTATATATTATTAAATTTCATCACAAAAATACAAGAACACAGCCTATTTAAAGTTCCTTATAAAGTTCACTGCAGGTTTTTGAAGTTTATAAATTTTTGTACATAGCCACATAATTAAAAGCACTATTGCAGAAAGTATCTAATAAAGTTGCATGATGATGATTGGCTTTAACAGCAGAACATGAGTGTAGTACTTGGAATTAACTCTAACTCTTGGACCAGTCAAAACTGCATTAAACAAAATAACAATTCTTTTTTAGAATGCAAGTAGGCTTTAAGACAAGCATTGTAAAGCAGTTAGTTTTAAGAGTTTGCCTTTGTAATATTTTAATACAAGGTGACAAGTAGGCACTTTAACAAAGATGGTAATTGTTACTACAGGACTTAACCAAGTTTGTCTTGTCATGTTACTTTTAAATGTTTCTACATGTCAGCAGAGCACCTGTTAAAATTTAAAATGTTCTTAACTTGTAACACAAAATATTTCAGAACTATAAATTTTGGATATAGTTTCTTTTGTTTTAAAAGCCATAAATATTCTAGGTTACACTCCTTTAAATTTGTACAGAAAATAACTGTTTAGGCTAGGCCTTGATAAAATTGGCTAGGTGTGGTAAAATGCATAAGATTTAATATTTTAGGCTGTAGAAAAATGAAATATATAGATTTTGAATTAAACCCTATGAGTTTGAAATATCATTTACAAAATAAAATGCAACTCTAACTTCATAAAACTTACAAAAGCACATGTCCTAACCATATGAAAAACCAAACATTTTAACCTTGGTAAAGCTTATTCACATACCTGGTATTTTTGAAGAAAACGCTTATAATGAACCATGTTAATTTGCCACGCACTGTTGTAACTCGCGACTAAAATAATTAGAAAGGTCACGACATAATTATTAATTCTTTGGTGATCACGCAAGGCAGTCTAATGAAGTTATTACCAGCAGTGTAATGGTGGACCTTGTTACAGAGCAAAAAACGAACGATAAAGCCAGCTGTTCATTTTTCAGATAACGGTTCTCGAACTTTAATATTTAGATACTGAATTGAGTCGCCGCTCAGCGGAGAAATGGGGTAACTACGTGAGAGTGAACAGACGGTACAGAGAAAGTTGTTATCTCTATATAAGCGTACCTGTATAAGCGTAACAAAATGTTTAACAAATTTATTTTATAACTGTTAATAAATGAATAGTTTTAAAAGTTATGTTAAAATTAAAAATTGGAAGTATATTAATTATGTCTTAAATAATTGGCTTGGTATTATTATATCAGATTACTACTAGGTGAACATAGGAATAATATATTCATATAAAACCTAGATAAGAACTAACTACAGAAAAGACAGCCATTTTGAAACTGTAAAAACATTTGATTTGGGGAGTAGTAAAGTAAAGCTCATTTGTGACATTTGATTAAAACTAATTACCTAAATTTATTTTTCGTTTCAAATTTGCAGGTTTTGTATAAAAAATCGATTTGAATAATAAATCATTATATACTGTTTATTTTTATGCAAAAGTGCAGTAGGTAAACAAAATGAACAATTGAGGAAATTTGTAAGACGTAATATTATACATAATGTTATTTCAAATTTTTAAATCGGGAGCCTTTTTCAAATGTACTAACTGATATTTCTCGTTAAGGAACCTGTGACAATTTTCATACCAATATTTTGGAAAACTGGAATTAAAATTGTGGATATTTTATCCATGTAAAGGTAATGTCGTTTTTGGACCTAGTGTTGTTAATTTTGGATAGAACAATAAATCTACATAACAAGCATTACTTGATTGTATGGATTTACTTTTTGAGTAAGTGACATTTAATAATTGACTTCTAATATAATACTACCTTTTCCTGTTATTTTGCTTATTCTGATGCAGGTTTTTTAAAGATTTTTAATTGCAAGCAAACAATACGAAATACACTATAAGTTAATAAGTTTTAATAAATTTATACTGAATATTTTAATAAGGTTTAAAATATTTTCAAAGAGAAACTGTATTTGAATAATACTGTAAATATATAGATACAATTAGTATGTCCTTATTCAATAGATATTTAATTCTAAATGAGGTTATAATTACAGCTCAAACTAGTAGAATTGTTAAAGGCAATACACTTAATAATGCAGGCAATATTAACTGCAACATGAAGCTCTCACGTATTTAAGTTTAGATGTCACAAATAACAACACCTCCATTTAACTTCACAGATCTCAGCAGTAAAATGGTGTACAATGGTTTACATTCACCTACATCGTGTTTTTACCTCATTCATATACTATATTCTGGTTTCTGAGTTATTTAATAATGATTATTGTTCAAAGTATTAATATCGTTTAGTCAGATACTTTAAATCATTTCTGTTTATAAAAACTAGTAGCTGATATTAACTCCCGTTATAAAATGATAAAACTAGACCATGAAAGTAAAAACAAAAACCCTGGATATCCAAGCAGTTTGGTGAAGCCTGTTGTGTGCCGTTCTTTGTGTAAAGTAGTACTGTGTCTGGTGGTACTTTCTGATTACTTTTATAATTAGCCTTAGTTTTGTTTGGCCACTTTTAGTCTTATGCTTAAAGTTATATACGTAGTTTTCGTTCTACAACATGGTCCTGGTGTGTTGGTGGTAATGTATTTCCACCGTCAAGATAATTAATAAAATAAATCTCATTTGTGTCATTATTTATTGCTAAAAAAATAATAGTAAATAAAGTAAGTAATTTACGGACTTGTTAATGGGTTTTAAATCAAACTAAAACAAGGAGCTAACAAACAATGGGATCTGTTTCGTAATTTAAAAACATAAAAATACTTCTGCGGAGGATCTGAGAAAATCTTATTTCTCATTTGTACAGATTACATTGGAATATGTGATTTGATGTTTGGGTTTCAACCCGTACCCAGGTTTATTAGCTTAAAAGAGTTTGTAAGAACTATTTTTGAAAATAGGCATATACCGTTAGGGTCCCTTTATTTTTATGTGAAATTTAATACTTCTTTTTTAAAAAGTGGCGACTAACTAATTGTATAAATGGTTATAAATTATCATTACTATCTAAAATGTACTTTCCAATTTCAAAAGCTAAAATAATATACTTTCGTTGTTATATTACGCCAAAATTATTATAAAACTTACAGCACAAAAAAGATTTACGAGTTAAACATACCGCTTTTTTCAAAGAAAATTTTATAAATAGCCAATGTACATGGAGGAGGTTGAATCTTTGTTTTATAGCAGTGGTTATTGAACTTCAGTGATGGATTTTTATTCTTTATTTTTATTCCATATTTTTATTTAGAGGTTATTATATAAATGTACTTTGTTATTCATATATTATTTTATTAATTAAGGTTAAATGTATTAAGGTTTCTTTATGTTTTTCTTCATTGTAATCGTGGTCAATGAAAAATATTTTTGCCAAAATATAAAATCGTAAATTAATTAACGTTAATAAAAATAGTTTCTTTTTACAGTTCGTATTTAGTTTTAGCTGTGGGTTTTTTAATAGCAGAACTCATCAAAGGACTTGTTTTCCGCTTTTATATTCTCAGCTTGCACTGTTGGCCATAAGGAAGATTTATTTACCTTTCATCCAAGTGTTTGGGTTTTTGGTGTTATAAACACAGAAAACAAATTATTATTATTTATTTCATCGTTATTTACTTAAACATTTAAACTATTTAGTTTTCCAAGTATATTCATAATTAATTGGTACTATTAATGTGTATACATTTTAACGTAATTATAACAATATACACACGCCTATCACTCAGTCAAGGTTTTAAAATACTCAGTTTTAATGATTAGACCTAATTCCCAAACTTTAATATTATTATATTGATTTTCAATTAATGCTACTTTGGGTTTCAAAGCAGAAAATACTTTTAACTTACGCTTTATGATAGTTGATAGAAGAAGGATGCACCTCTACAATATGATAAGCCTCTCCACGAAGAAGATAGCACGGAAACACTAACTTTCTACGCAGGAGACGCATGAAAACTTATCTCACGTCCTGAGATTACATTCAGTGTGTGCTTCGTCTGTAACTGAGCGCATTTAACTTTTGTCAAAACTTGTATGTCACGATAATATTGTAACAGTTTCTCTTTCTCTAACTCTCTTTGCTTGTATGTATCGTGCCATGTCCATTTCGTTTTTCTGTATTTCTTACTCTTTCTAGCTTATTTTTCACTATATCACCTCTATCTGTATATCTCTCTCTAATAATTCACTCTCCTCTAGTTTATATCTCTAACCCAATCATTCTGTTATCCCTATCTAGTGTGCATATCACGAGAGGATTTATATTACACTACCAGAGGTTACCCAGGTTCGAGCCCGGTTGATGGAGATGCGTTTTCCGTTTTAACCTTTCACCGTAGCCATTAGTCCTTCCCTCCCTCATTTGTGTATATCCCCCTTTTCTTATAGTTCTCTATCTATCTTTTACATTCTTTCTATTATATATAATAATAATCCCCCTCTTTCTATCAGCTTCATCTTTAATCTTTCTTTTTATTTTTCCTTCACTCTGTTTTCCTTTTTCTTTCTGTACTCTCTGACTATCTCCCTCTGCTCTCGCTTTCTATTTCTATAATTTTATCGTCCCTTTCCCATCTCTTACTCTGTATTTTTTCCTTCCCCATTCTTTTCTCTCCCAATGTTATTCTTATTCTCCTCCGTCATTCTTTTCGAATTTTCTCTTTTTCTGCCTATCTGGACCTTCAATCTCTGTCTTTGTCTATATCTGTATTTATCCCCTCTGTTCCTCTGTAACTTTCTCAGTTTCTATATTTCATTTTCCCCAGTATTATTCGGTCACTAAATCTCGTCTAAAAAACATTCTAGTATTTCTCTCTTATTGTCTGTATCGTCTCATCTGGCTCTCTGGATATTTTCTATCGCCTATCTTCCGAATATCAATCCCTTTCTATTCTCTCAGTTGCACTTCATCGCCGTTTTTACATACATTTATTCCTCACTGTTTATTCCCTGTCTATCCTAACTCTTCCTCTCCATATTCGACTATCTTAATCTTCATTTTATTTTCATTGTTAATTTATTTGCACAAAATATGGGATGTAAATAAAAATAATGTGTTATGCGAACGAAGTGTTAAAAATATATTTCTGTTTCCGTTAATTAACGTTATAATAGGTACTTGTTATAGGAGGTTTATTAGGTCTTCTTTTAGGTTTGTGGTAAAATGAAAAATAGTATAATGCTGTGAAAGATGAAATTACACCGTTTAAAATAAAACCAGATGAAGTTAAACTTAGTATTTTATATAAACTGAACACAATACAGCTTAATATCCTTCGTAGAAATACAAACCAAATGTGGGAAGTATTAAAGTGAGAAATAGGGGTGATAAAAATATAATATAAGACCTGTTCATGTAGGAGTAAGAGGGGATAATAAAACAGTGTTTTATCTAACAATCTAACATAACGGTTTTTCACCATCTCTCTCTCTCTCTCTCTCTCTCTCTCTCTCTCTCTCTCTCTCTCTCTCTCTCTCTCTCTCTCTCTCTCTCTCTCTCTCTCTCTCTCTCTCTCTCTCTCTCTCTCTCTCTCTCTCTCTCTCTCTCTCTCTCTCTCTCTCTCTCTCTCTGTGAAGGAATTGTAGAATCTCTCTCTCTCTCTCTCTCTCTGAAGGAATTGTAGAAGGAAGATAATATTGATGAAAACGGCGAATAAAATAGTTCAAAATAATTGTGGAAGATCTAAATTTAAAACAATGTGAATAATAATAATTGAAAGGTCAGAATAGAAGAAACTGTAAGATAGATGCTTTAAAACTAGCGCAAACAGTGCGCAAACAAGTGAATACTTATAAGAGAGACTGAATACAATGAAAATTGCCTTAAATTATATTTTTTGAAAAACATTAAACAAATTTCCCTGCTACCCATCTACAAAATTTAATAAAAAAACTCCCAAAATCGGTCGTGGAAAATTGTCATTTTGATAGTTGTCAATCAAAAAGTGGTATTATCCATCGTATTTGCTATAAATGTTTACACTGGTCTAAACTTGTTGGCTTGTACCATAAAAACGTCTTCAACGTAAATTGTATTGACTTAAATCGAGTTTTTAATCACAGCTATTAAGGTTTATTCCTGTTATTCTATATAGGAATTTATTTTTATTTGCGATATTGCACACGTATTTAGTTTATTAATATGCATATTTAGGTCACATTTGAATGAAATCGATAGATGCGGTTTTGTGAAATTATGTAATATGTAACAGTCCCGTGGTTGATCTTTTGCTTTTCACAAATAACTCATTAACCGACGTTTTTGAATATATATTATTCAATTTGTTTTATATGGGAATTAGAGGCCAAATGTGATCAAAATAATTACGCCTATTTTGTTTAATTCGTAAAAGTGTATTTTTTGTAATGACAGTTGCTATTAAATTTTGAGTTGTCAAAGAAATATATAACAAATCTCACCAGATATGGACAAAAAAAAAAAAAAAAAACGTGTACATAGCGAATTGAATAAAATCAATCAATGCTTGTGGGAATATAAGACAGATTACACACAGAGAATATTAAAAAAAAAAAAAAAAAAAAAAAAAAACCTTTTTAGAATCAGGTGACTCCAAAACTAATATACTAGGGAAAAAAAATCAAAATCGAATTTTGACCCATTACATAACCTTCTCTATACAACGCATATAAGTAAAAATCAGGAAAGTGATGAAGTAATCAATAGGCAAAACATATTACGTATAGGATTTTAATAGTCTCATAAGAAAAACTATTAGATAGAATAAAATTAGAATACAAGATCTCACAAAATTACGTTTACTTAATCAAACTTGTTTCAACGACAAAGTCGCCATCTTCAGTGATACATGACCTAGATGACTTTATAGTTATAGTTTAAAGTTATTTTAGCTGATGTAACATTGAGGATGGCGACTTCGTCGTAGAAACGCGTTTGATTGTAAATGCAATTATTGTGAGATCTTGTGTTCGACTTCAATATTCAATCCAATATTATCTCACAAAATAAGCTCCTCAATATTTATTTATAAAGAATTTTTTTTTGTAGACACAAATCATTTGTTGTTTGTCGTTCTTGGCTATCTAAACTTTGAATTTCAGTACGGAATAGTTTGAAGTACTTTTAACTTTAATCCGGCACCTGTGGCTGAGAGTGAAACCAACCCTTATTAACAATAAACTTGGACTGAAAGCAACCCTTGTTATCAGAGATAAAGTTGCAACAGCAATGAAATGGTCACAAAACGTTAAACTACCCGCTATAAAATCAGCCGGATCACAGGTCAGTAGGACCATTTTATGCCCTTCTTTCCAGTGTAGACAAGAAGTTTATATTGCTAACAATGTTTGGTCAAATATTAAAAATGAAATGTTCTTTTTATTTATCTTTTATCATAGAATTTATATATTTATATAATAAACAGAAAGGAGTTATTTATTGGATTATGAAAGAAAATAATGCATTAATACAATATTTCTTTTAGTTTAACTGATAAGAAACTAGTGACACTGAACTAATATTCGGCTTGTCTATCTCTTTGCATTTATGTATAATTTGTATTAGGTGACTGATTTAAGGAATATGTTCATTCAACTATTAAAATAAACAACGGTTTGGTTTTAGAAAGATATAAATATTTAAAAACTTTATAGGGGAGGAGAAATTCAAAATTTGTGTTGGTGAAACACAAGGAAGACAGTTATAATTCAGGTAACACTGTATGCATTTAAAATCAATGATTTCTAAAACGTAATATTTTTTTTATAGTAGAAATATGAAATATCAGCATTGATTCAGGATTCATAAATTCTATCTGTATCAAATTTTTTTTTTAATTTCTTTATTATTTTTGCAATTTTTGCAAAAGGCTTTAATATATTTATTTGAATACATAATACCTTGTTAAAGTTATACAAATTGTTTAAATGTACCGACTCTACTATCACTCAAAAAGTTGTGCTATTAAAACAAACGTAATAGTTAATTTATTGAATGGAAATTGTAATCTATTAATAGTTGTGTTATTGTATTTGGTTTAAATCGTCTTAAATAGACACACATAAATGGGGGCGAAAATATAAAAATATAAATTTTATTTCAATCGCTCTTATTTAACGATTAAACTATTTAACGTAGGGAAATAACAAAATATGAATTAATTTAGGAGTCATACTTACATTTAGGTTTATCCAAAAATAGTAAACACAATGCGCAAATAATAGTGCAACAAGTAGTGACACGAAGTTAAATAGTGCATCGCAAACAGAAGTACTTAACTTAAAATACTCACTTGTAAAAAGTTTAGGAATTTATGATATAAACAAACTGAAACGGCTTAGTTTTTTTTTAAAAACGTATAAAAGTGTGTTCACTCTAAAAGAAAACAACAAATTTGGGTATCTTTACATAGATTATATTAATGATCAGTGTTATATACATTTGTAACAAAACAAAACATATCAGTTAAAAAAGATATAATAAAATGTATCTTTTGAGTAATAATTAGAGTTTTGGTAGATTTGGTCAATCGAATAGAAAATACATAACTATTAAGAGAAATATAAAAAATGATTAAATAATGGAACCTAAAAATGATTCATATCCTTTATAAAATTCCTAGGAAAATTATAAAAATTCCACGACTCGTTCTTGAGATTTTCGCCCTCTTTTATTTTCACTCTAATTCTTAACAAAATTGCAACCAAAATTATTTGACACCATCTTACGATAAATTTTAATATTTTGGGGTAAAATGTAGGTTCTACTTTTTATATAACGTGTTAAAAATAACCGATTGACCAACTGTCGCAAGTAAACACATAATTTAAAAAAATACTGAATGTGTTTATATTTCTTAAAAAAATAGTAAACATTGAAAAGGCCATCAATACACTGTGTTTAAGTTGTACCACAATGTTACATATTTTTATATTTGTTGATACCGCTACGTTTTATCAATTCTAAAAATGAAATCAACAGAATTAGTTATTTTTAGACAAAGCCTGTAATTTTTGAATTGATTAAAATCATATGGTTAACTTTATAATATAAAACGTCGAAATTTTTTCGACGGATTAAAAGTTATTGATTTTTGTTTAATAACAATTTTAAATCTTTACTAATACACCACAATTCACAATCCATATATATACAATAACTTTAAAGCTACGACTTAGCGTCAGTTTCATATCAGTGGACTAAAATTTTATCTTATCAAAATAAATATTTATTTTCTATTCATATCAGTTTTGAAAATAATAATTCTGAAACGAACCTTGAAATGTGGAAATATAAATACTTAAATATACAACCAAAATAATCCTTTTAAATTTATATTATTTAATATATTTCCCGAGAGATATATAAATATTTACAACTTTTATAAGTATTGTTGTATATAAAATAAATTAAAAATCTGTGTATATAGCATAAGTAAGTATAAAAAAAAAGATATATAGATTTAGTATTTATTTATTTTATACAAACATTATGAAGTCCGTTGACAATCTAATTTGAACAAATAGAACCATTCAAAAACGTCTAAACTTCGTTCAAAGTATTTTCGTTCAATCAGTATTATTTTCAACTTAATCATTTATGTAGTTACAATAGTTTCATATCGGTTAGCTAATATATAAATTTAGAACGTTTATTTTCAGTGTTATATATAAATATAAATTGACATACTTTACAAATAATGAAATGAAATCACAAAATAAACACTACGAACACTATAATTATTTATAAAATAAAAACGAACGTCTACTAAATCGTTTTGATCTTCTGCTTATTTTATTTATTATTATAACTGATTTTACAACCACCTAATAATTTATCCTTCAAATGCGATTTGCGGGTCCATAACACAACGGTTACATTTTTTTTATTACTAGGTTTTACTTTTTGTTTTGTAAATAGAACATATTCACATACATAATTTCAATAAAGAAATTCAACCCTATTCGAAAAAATCCTGTTCGCTACAAATCATAGTTTGAATGCATTCAGGATTATTTGAGTATAGAATTCATTCACAGCAAATATTTCAAATGAAGATATCCCAAATTTAACTATTAAAATAAATTATACAAACGTATTTTTATTGACTTGGCTTGACAATAAAAAATTGAGAACTTTTTGAAGCCAAATTTTAACTAACGTGCAACCTATAAAACACTCTAAAAAATTGGTCGCTTCGCCGTTGTACATTTAAATTTAAGGAAAAATATCAAATTTTTTGAGTTTCATAAAAAAATCTTTCATTTACACTCTAGACTCGGAAATAAACAGACATTTTAAATTTCCAACGATCAATATATTATTTTAAAATTTTCCTTTTGCTATTAAATTCAATGTAATTAAACGTATGTAAACTCTAGTTATAAAACAGTCACAATACACAATTTGTGTCTTACCTGAATCCACTATGAGTTAAAACCCAAACAAATAATTTCACAGCCTAATTAAAACCATAATGTTTACGCTAGCTAGTCAAGACGAACACTGTCGAATACGATACGGTAAGCTATTGTTGGTACTGCCCGCGCATGATCAGACCCGGGTTATCTCCTTTGCGTATCTCGTTACATCTGTCAGACAGAGAGAGAGAGAGAGAGAGAGAGAGAGAGAGAGAGAGAGAGAGAGAGAGAGAGAGAGAGAGAGAGAGAGAGAGAGAGAGAGAGAGAGAGAGAGAGAGAGAGAGAGAGAGAGAGAGAGAGAGAGAGAGAGAGAGAGAGAGTGAGAGAGAGAGTGAGAGAGAGATTGAGAGAGAGACATTGTTTCGATTCTATCGATCGAAGTTGGTTCTATTTGCTGGCTAATCGGAAGAATATGTAGAGTAGTTTAAGCCAACTTCTGTTTTCGATGATAGTGGCTTCGCGCGACGTTTTCCTGAACTAAGTAACTTTGTTCCGTTTGTGGAGAAGTAGATTTAATATGGAACCACCTGTTGATATACAGGATGAAGACAAGTTTAAAATTCTATCCCTGTACTTTAATTTCATTGGATCACGAAAGTGAAATATTTATGTTTCGTTATCCAATAAAAGAAAAGTGATAACTACTGTACTTTTTAATCACTATTTTAACGCGAAATTTGCATTGTTAAATTATACTATTAAATTCAAAGTTTGTAGTTCACAAACTTGAACAACTTTAGGTTTGTAACTTCTAAGACCAAAGCTATGAAAATACAAATTTGACCGAAAAAAAGTCCGTTTGTTTAGTCTCTTACCAGCGGAACTACCGATTTTGCAAGAATGACGTTTATACTATTCTCTGTAAAGCTAACACACATTTATCTTTTCTATTTGGTAAGTTTTACAACGTACGTTTTGTAGCAAATATTATATTTTGTTTAAGAAAAAAAACGCTATTTAATAATTTTTTTATAAGCACAATATCAATCGTAACCAACTGAGTAGGGGCAACAGTAGTAACGAATCTACCAATATTGATTGCAGGGTAAATCGATGTGAGGTTCCATAAAGTTTTGAACAGATACTCGAGTTGGTGATACCTTCAGGGAAAGCCATTTATCCAAGTTACATTGGGAGGAAAGTTAGGGAATTATGGTGTGTTTAGACAAGATTCCAGGATCTAGAGAAAGGAAGCGACTATGACCTTCAGGGAAGCCAATCATCCAAGTTACGTTGGGATAAAAATGTTAGGGAATTATGGTGTAATTTAGACATGATTCCAAGATCTAGAGAAAGGAAACGACTATGACCTTCAGGGAAAGCCATTTATCCAAGCTACGTTGGGATAAAAATGTTAGGGAATTATGGTGTAATTTAGACATGATTCCAAGATCTAGAGAAAGGAAACGACTATGACCTTCAGGGAAAGCCATTCATCCAAGCTACGTTGGGATAAAAATGTTAGGGAATTATGGTGTGATTTAGTTATGATTCCAGGATCTAGAGAGGAAGCGACTGGTTTGTACGTACCAAAGTTGAAATTGGATATATCCTTTTATTTAGGGAAATAAACTACAGTCTTCCATCGTAGACCTGTATGCTAAACGAAGTATTACACAGCTGAATGTTCTATATTGTAGGCTAGGGTTGGAACGTAAATGAGTTCAGCTGTTAAAGGAACATATTAGTAGGAAGGTAATATGTTAGTTTTATGTCGACTCCGATCTAAAATGAGGAAGAATTGACGATAAAGTATATCAGTGTGTAAAGATGGATGTACAAATTATAAGAAACGTCCCCCCCCCATGATATCGGTCGTATCAAAGGGTACACACAGAAGAAAATTTTGGCATGGACTAGTAAAGTGCACTGACGTATGGGGAATGCACGTGCAGATTACATACAGGTGACTGATGATTGAAGCAAGAGAAAGTGTACTTATTAGTTTTAAGAGAAAGTAACTGATGGTGATTATAATAACAGGACACTATTTCCTGAATAAGCATCTTAATGTAATAGTTAGGAAAACTAAAAAATCTTCTGATAGTTTCAAAGATTTTGTAATATCAAGTCATTAAAAAAGTTATGAACGCCTTCTTTGGGAGGCGTTTGGAGCTGTGGAATGAAAATGAACAATCTTCAGAGCTTCGTGATCATCTACCTGGTGAAGTTCTGTAGAAGGCAAGTACTCTTTATTATGGGAACAGAAATTGCTCATTGTAATCTAACTACTAGGTACTTTATTTATCTCACAGTAAAACATGAATAAATACTTTTTACCCAAGTCAAATTATACGGTTGTGCAATTAATTTTTATATAATTTATTAAGACACCAAATTATTTTAATTTCTCTTCTAAAAACCTTTTGAACTTTAAACGATTTGTAGATTTTTTTATTATTATTAGTGTGTTATTAATATAACTTTTCTGAGAAAAGCTGATTTATTTTACTAATAACATATTTGTACTCGTTAAAGTAAACATTTATTCAATTTAATAAAAGATAGTAAAATATAAAGGTTTCAAATATGGTTGATCATTATTTAAAATTGGTTTTTTTGAAGTTAAAATGGATATTTTAAAAATGAATTAATCACTATGACAAAATAACTATTATTTCCTAAAGCTTATTAAAATTTTCAGGGAAGCGTCTGGATAATATTTGTATTGTTTAATAGATCATATTTAGAGAGTATGGCAAACTTAGAATAGCTAATTTTCTATTTAACAATTATTTAAATTTGTCTTACTTATTTATTCAAGTGTTTTGAGGTAACTCAAATAAATTAAGACATTGTAATGCACAAGTAGGTTTGAATACACACCTGTTGTATGTGATGAGAACTATCAATGTACCACGGTTATTCACAGAAACGATTCTGTTATTTCCAATAGTTATGATTGATCCCACTATAGACATTGTAGTAAACACATAGGCCACTGTAAATAGCCACCTGTTGTGGGTGTAGAGAAATACCATTGTGTCACTGTTATTTCGAAACGTAGTCTGATGTACTTTGTTTTCTAACTGTCAGTACAGATTGCTGTAAAAATGTATACCACTGTATGAATAGATATCTGTTATCTGTGATTACAAGTGTCATTGTGTAAATAATATTTACGTTCCTTTTTCAAGTTTTTAAAACCATATCTGGTCTGATTATTCAATTTTTACAAGCATTTTAAATTTTTTACTTACAAATAAGAACATCACTGTATATTTGTATACTTCCCGTTATCTGACATTATAACTGTATATTCATCACTAGCATTATATTAACATGTTATCTACTATTGAGAAGCGTGATTTACTATTTATAATTTCATGTAAATTTATGTGAATACACGCTTGGTATTAGAAATCACTACTACCGTTGTATCAATATTATAGATCGAATCTGCCTTTGTTTTTTAAGCGTGTTGATTTAGCTTATTTAATAATAATTTATTTTTCCTTTTAAGTTAGTAGTGGAAACTACATAAACAGTCTTCAACACAACAGCCTAAATAAGTATTATTTAGTTTGAACTAACAATTCATACCAATTCCAGTGCTTTTTAAAAAGATGCGAAATTTTAAACCAAGATAATAATTTACATACTGCCTCGTTACAAATACTACCTTTCAATTGAGATCGAGCTGTTGAAGAGTAGTTATAAAGCAGTTTCAGTGTTCTTACTATACAATTACCAGAGATGTTCCCTCTAAAGATAAAAGCCTGCTTTGTACGATGAATTAGACAAAGACAATGTTAATAACTACAAAGACGTTGCTAGAGGATCGTTTCATGCCAAACAAGTGCGCCTTTGTCAAGGTAAGATTTGGATGGCAGGAAAATTGATACAAATAAGTTATTTCCAGGTGAAAAACATTCTTAGGTCTATAGCACAGCTAAGAGTTTTCTCGTCCTACTGTCCTACTAAGCAAGTATCATGTTCTCTAATATATTTACTCTTCTATTCCCATCAAAACTCCGGAACCAAATCAAGCTGAACAGACTTAGCGTAGCATCTACCTCTATGGAATTGCTTTGTAGTTGAGGCTAAGTTTTTTAAAGAAATGTTTGGGATTAGAACTTCAGTTGTGTTAGTTGTATGTACAAAATTTGATATCTGTTATTTAAAAAGGAGTTATAAAATCGGTTGTACACAACTAATTGTATATCATTACAAAGTATTCGATGATTATTTTGGCTTCTGTTAATAGGCATCAGCCTGTGATTAGAACTATCATTTTGTTATTTGTGTTTACTGAATCCATTATCTCTTGTTTATAAATATGTTCAGCTTTAGTCTGTTTACACATATCTGCTGAGATTGCTGTGTTCCTATAGGCTAATGTGATTAGATATTTATTGCCTGTCATTACAACTACACTCGTATTTCGCGTGTTCACTGAAATTTATCTGTTTTCAGTTGGCTTAACCTGTAGCTATGTAAATAGTTTGTAAAAAGTTCATTTAGAGTCCTTTAGGTACGTTGTGGAAAACCTGCCGTTAACATTTTATATGGAATCGCCCTAAGAAGTACTGATGGAAATGTGTGAACTTTTGAATATATTTATTGGCTAGAAGCCATTAATAAAAATTTGATTCAAGTGGATTAATATTTTGTGATCACAATTTTTTTCTATAAATTTATATAGCTTCTTGTGTTAGCTTCTGGTGTTATGAAACACTGAGTCTAAATGTTTCAAATAGTTTACTATATGAATTAATGTATTCTATAAATTCTACAGATGGAGGTATTGTCTATGGAAGTTCATCGTCCAATCTTTTACATTTTCAAATCATCGATGAATGCAATACGAGTAGTGTATTGCGTCTTCAGCAATTCCGTGCTAGGAATACAAACTTTATCAATTATCAAAAGTCATGAAATTATATAAATAGGACGCTATTTCAAGTACTTTTCTTCCGCGTTTGACCATAAAGAACATAATCCCACCAATCCTCCGTAGAATATTCCACTTGAAACTAATGAACCAAATTCGTAAACTAAGTTTTTTGACAAAGTTTGTGGTTTCCTATACACATTAGTGGGAACTATTGTGAATGTTTCGATTATCAAATAATTTAAACGCTGCTTTATCCCTCCAGCATCTATGATCATAGTCTAGTATCTCTTTGTTCTACTTAAATTACCACCAACTTTGAAAATTGAAGCTAGCTATGAACTTCCACGATCCTTTGCTGAAACTAATATTTTGGTGAAGAAGAATAATTTAAAATGTTTTTGTATATCCTTGTTCTCAAAAATTCTTTATCGAATTCCGAACGTGTGATTGATTACTACACTTGTTGTAGTTTTAGGCATTTCTCATCTGTCAGTCCAAAAACTCAATGCTCTTTAAAACCAATTCTTAACTTCTTCGTTACGGTCTTTATCGTGTATATTTTTAAAGACAAAAATTTATTCTACTAATAAAATTTATGTTAACAATAAAGATCATATTTCGATATAAAACACAGCTCAATTTAAATGATCTGAATTGTTGATTTACTCTGTACTCTAGTAGTATATAATATGAAAATAAAGATATAACTAAAATATTACGTATTCATAACAGTTTTAAGGTATTACTTCCCGTTTATTACTTTAAAGGTTAGTGGTTTTTAAACCATCAGGTGGCTTACTCACATAAGTGAGTATGTTAGTGGTTGTATCATTAAACATTTAACATGATAATCAATATATTCTATTTATAAAATTTTAAAAATCATATACGTGTCACTACTTACTCTTTTCGTATCCTACATTTATACCAACAGGTTGAAGTTTAATAATTATTAAATCAGTTTAAGCGATATGATGAAATTGCGATTTTTATTTTTCTTATTTACTTAGGATATTTACATTCCTGGAGGGGAGGAGGTAACATACGGGAAAATGTAACTCCATCAACCGTGGTTGAAAACCGCGTAATCTTTGATAAAGTTTACTAATCCAAACTGCAGTGTGATAAGCCCCAGCCTAAACCAAATGAGCTACTCTGGTAATTTTAAAACTTTAAATAAATATTAATTTAAAAGTTATTTAAAATGTATATGAATTTTGGTGAACATAAACCTCTGATATGTCCTTAGATGATGACTTTGTCATAATTTAGTTAAAAAATATTATGGAATAAACATAACGTTCTAATATGACTTATTGGGTGCACCTCTAATACATCTGGCTGTTAAACTCGGAGCTAAAGTAATAATGTAACTATAATTATTAATAATTAATTATAACTCACACTCATAAGCAATTAATTGCGTCAGCATTTCTTAATTGTGTTAAAGTTGGAGAAAAATACACCAAAAAGATTAAAAAAATAGTTTTACTGGTTTTAAAATAATTTGAACTAAAACTCAATAAATCAAATTACAAACGAATTTTTAGAAATTATGTGTAAAATATACAGCTATGTAATTAAATTTGACTGCATCATGTAGTCAGTAGGAATACAATATATACAAACATTTGTAACTGAATTCTGGTGGAATTTAAAAATAAACTCCCCCAAAAATGTGAAAAGTTTCTAAAATAAAATAAAATTAAGCTTCGAAAGTAATATAGGTAAAGATTAAACCATTTTTGTTTCTAAATTTCATGATTTAAACCAGTTTTAGATTATTTACAAAGATTTCACATCTGAAAAAAATGCAGTAATACTCTAACGTCATTAAGCTTGAAGAAGTGGTCTTAAAAGTTTTGAAAGTTGGTGAAAGTCAAAAGCTGCATTAAGCAGCTCGGTAAGGGAATAATAGAAACCACGTTTATGTTTTTGTGCCTGACTTGGTTATCTGTTTTAGATGGGAAAATATTGTGGGGAATGGGAAAACCTTTTAATGAAGTTGACTAAAGATTAATAGAAACTACGGCGAGTTGAAACTTCTTTAGACGATAACTTTTTTCTACACCATTACTACATTGTAGAAAGTATTTTATTTCAGAAATGAAGTTACAAACTGTGAAGTTTTAAAATTCACAATAAAATAGAAATCGTTTTGAAAATTCGAAACTCTCACGATTGGTCTACGAGTTTTCGAATATTTACACCTCATGCAGGTTCATAACATAAATTAATTTTAAATCAAACTTAAAAACAAAATTACGGCTCAAAAATAATTTGCGAAAAAGTCAAATGAACTAGACGTCGACCAACGTTCCTTCTAATATCTTCAAATGTTATTTGCAGTTTTGTAGAGTATTTTTATTATAAGTCTAAAAATTGCACAAGATTCGTTTTGATTATTTTTAGATATTCGACTACCAAAGACAGTGACAATTTTTCTATTAACATTTGTCAACTAACTACTCAACTTGCTGCAAAGCCATTATGTTTCGGGAGATAGAGGCTAATAAGTTTTGTTAGAAACGATAAATGATATATTTCATCATAATGTTCTTACTATTGATGCAATTTTAAGAAGTTGGAAATTTATATTTAGATCCTTCATAGCAATATCAATAATATATACCAATGTCAGCTAATCCGTTTTCAATGAGTTTTCACTTATTATTGACAAATAATAGCAATATACAGGATGATTCAAAAGTAAGTTACTACTTTATATGGTCGAAGTTTTGTTATTTGTTAACTAACCCCCTAAAAAACTTTTTATTGTATGTACATATATTTGGCATTTATTAAAATATCAGTTGGTATATTTTTTCTCTTTATTTGTTTCCATAGCAACACGTCTTGTAGTAGGTGGTAAACTTGTAGTAGTTTAGGAATTGATATTTTATTGTTTATTACATAATGACTTTACCTTTAAAAAAAAAAAAACCATCGCTTGGATTCAGTGTTTTTTTTTTTTAATGAGAACGCAGTTTATCACGGTAAATAGATATAATTTGGATAAATTTTGTCTGCAAGGTGTATTTACAAGGTTGAACTTATTCCTAGAGGGATAAACAAAGTTATGTATTCCACACAACAATGTTTCTAAGCTAGAATATTATACATTAGTTACTTACCTGGCTTTTTAACACACCAACTTCACTTAACACTGAGCAATCTTCTTATACAAAAATCTAGCTTCCTCTTTGGAAGTTTTTGTATAGAATATCCCCAAAACTGCTTTATTAACTCTGGAGACTTCCTTTACTACCAAGTGATACTTATCATTTCTCTCTTTTTTTCTTTTTTGTAAACTTGCGACACATATTGTGAATTATATCACTGTTCATGTTATACAAATGGATTTATATTGAGATACAAAATATGAATGATATTTACACCTATGGTTTTTTAAAATAAGATTAGATGTGTTTTTGTTTCGTGATAGTGTACGTGTTTCATTGGGTGATTTTTATGTTATGCGTGTATTATATTTGATTTTGGAATTCGTTGTCTTTTTTTCTATTTTAATTTATTATAATAAACGAGGGGAGATTGAATTTACGCTTGCATTTCGAGCTTATATTTCCTCCATTATCTTTTTTTTTATATTTGATTTAAACTAAATTTTTAGAAACCTTACACACTATATTAAATAGGTTTTTATTGTTTTTTAAATAAAAATAGGACTATTTTGATGGACATACAAAATAATTTAAAAAATGTCATTTTAAGATAAACGTCGAATTATATTTTGATTAGGTATAACTCGCGTATTACCTAAGAAATATAATAACATTTTATTGAAGTGAAAGACAGTCAAAAATATCGTAAACATATTTTCATTGTAACCAAAAAAAAATTAGGAACAGAATAAATTTTGTATTCAATTTGAACATCCCGAAATTGTAAGTATGTGTAAGTGGTGATATGTATATATTTTACTCGTAAGAAATTAATATTTTAACTTTTTGACAGCTTGTTTCACAATTTAAGGATAAAGTTTTGAATTCTAAGGTGGATATATGTGAGATAGGAAACTGTTTTGATAGCATAGTTATAATTTATTTTTATTTTTCAAATGTACTGCAGTAAATAAAAGATATAATAACGTTTAAATCTTCAATTCTGAATTTTAAATAAATCTTTTTACGATATGTAGTCTTTTCATGTCTGTCTCTAGAGTCAAAATTCGATTCAATGTAATGTAATAATGTAATTCGCAAGGAGATTGTAGATCTGGAAATATGAAGTTCAAATGTATGAATTGTAACAAAATTATAGATGAGCTGCCATAAAAACTCGCAAATTTCTAAGTTCATTAACGCCACGTATAGTTAATTTTCTTTGAATTTAGAAGAAATTGTAGCTCCAAATTTCACCAATGAATTATTGTCATGTTTCACCTCTTTGGATATTAGGAGTAAAATGAAATATCATTGTAATATTTCAAACAAAATTGGTAAATATGTAAATGAACGGAAACGTGATTTGTAGAAATAAAACTTTAATGTTGACACATGTTTGTTAACATAATTTAAAGATGTCAACCAATTTTAAAATGATAAAAGAATAAGGGTAATTTGTAATTGGGTTTTCTTTTTTAACTCGTAACTTTGGAACTGAAGGGAGAGTATATAAACATCTAATTTATAAATGAACGAATTGTTGAACTTTATCAAAAGCTTTAACTTCACTCGATGTTTTTTGTAACTCAATTGATAAAATCTCTTTGAAGTTTAGCATTTTGAGTAAAATATTTTAAATTTATATCTACAAATAGAAGTCTTACAGCTTAAGATAATGCTTCAATATGTGGGTTAAACAGTTTTTGTTTTGTGTTTTCAGTTCAAAATATGGTAACATGGGAGCAGGTAGTATGGAATGTTTTGCTAAAAGTTACCAGCTCATTAAATAGTGCCTAAAATTGTTTACGTCAAACCATAACGTGGAGATGGATTATGTATTTTGTATGTAAAAATGAATGATTACAATTAATTCATCTTTTTCTGGACCAAAAATCATATTTATTCTCTATTACCGAAATATTACAAATCAAATGAACATAAAAATGATTATGTATTACAGGCAAATTTTATGAGTATTTTCCTTTAAACGTTGCAACATCGACCGATTTGAAATCCAATAAAGGAAAGTTGATAAGGACTTTGACGAGTTCCTGAAGTAGCAATTTCGGATGTGGTTATATCTGTATTAAACTACTCCTCACCCTCCTTTCACAGTGCAAACTTTATATTTTAACATTCATAAAAGTGTTCAGCTTACAAATTCTATGAAATCAAAAAAAAAATCAACATGTTACATATAATAATCTTTCTCTTATAGTTTTACTCTCACATGTGAGTTAAACACAGTTCAACTCCCGAGGGAAACATGAGGTAAAGTTATCATTTATTCTAAAGCTCGTATTATTTTAGATATTTTTTTTAAAGTTTCAACAATGATAAAAAGATCTCTATAGGACGTTGTTAAAATATCGTCAAATATTGTGTCATTAAATTTTAAACAACAATAAAAATGACAAAATTATTGTATATATGACATTATATGTATAATAAATAATAACACATTCCTATTCTGCAGTTGAAGAGTTATTTTTAACCGAAATATACTTTTAAAGATAAATTTGTATTTAAAAACCAAATTAAACACAATTTGATTTTGCACGTTTTAAGATATATTTTCTCAAGGATAAAAGGAAATTTTTAGTTTTAAACTTTATACTACCAAGTTCACTACTTTTTATTTTTATTTTCTAATTTAACTTTAATATTAACAAACCTCAATTTAGTATTTTTTTCTGGTAGAGACTCTAAATAAATTTGGAGTGGTAATGTTTTAAATGAGAAAAATCTCAACTGTAACAATTTTTATCAAATTTGTTAAAACTTAATCCTTGCAAAGACCTAAAGAAACTATATTGGTTATTATAACACCCAAAATGACATTTATGGATAAGAAAATCAAACAAAATCACTATGTGACTGTAACACAAAGACTAATTATTCATATTCTTCTTTAGCCACTTCGATAACAAATATCTCTAAGTATGAAGCATTTTAGAGCATTACTTAATATTACTTTTAAGAACAAACTTAATGGTAAAAATATTAAGTAAAATAAAGTTACTGTTCACAAGTACTCTTGTCAAATAACGAAAATATACGCTTCTCTTAGGACAAATTTACGGCATATATGTAGCACGTTTGGAGTATATTCAATCTATTATCTTTAGAGGCCTAATAGATATACCGTACTGTACCCGAATTGGCATACCATTTGGTGGTTTTTTTTCCCTGACAGTATTAATTGTCATCCTCCATCAAGTGTTGTTGTTTTTAGGCAGATTTTGAACACCTAATCTGAGGAAGGAATTAAAAATATTTTCTAAGGACGTTATTGGTCTGGTTATACAAACAAAATGCCAGTAGTGGTGGTTGGATCCCAGAGCTTAAGCCCATCTATTTTATTTTTGTTAGGCGTATAATAAAGGACTTTATTTTCCAACAGAAACCTAGCTTACACTCTCTAAGTACATAAATAATAAAAAAATCTTATTTTAGCAATTCATTAATTAATTTTAAGCTGTAATAGCTGATTCATCAAGCTGGCTCGAGTTCTTCATCTCAAATTGATCGAAACTTAAATAGATTAAATAGTTTCTCTTAGTTTAAAAATACCGGTATTTAAGCTTCACAAATAATCTATTCCTATTAGGGCGATAATGTCCGCAATGGTTTTCCTTTAAAAAACTTATTTTTATTATCTTAGTTTAATCACCTTAGCAAAACAAGATAATCCTGCTATTTTTCATATTTTATTTTCAATCTTTTACCTAACTGGTATTTTTTGGAAGATTCCGGACAAAATTTTATTTAATTAGGTTTAGGATTTGTGAAATTATGTGGGAGAAATTTTGTGCAATCTTTATTAAATGGAATTGTACTGTGAAAGAAGTACTTCCGAAAGAATATTATAACGGTTTTTAAATCCAAAAGAAAACAACTGAAATACTATGAAAATTTGAAGTCGAAATAGGTGCAGTATCAATTCATTTACCAGCTAGTTTATTTTTGAAAATAGTTTACACTTTATGAAATTGCAAATATGTAAACAATATCACTCCTACCACATACAGGATACAAAAGATTTGAAACCACTTAAATGTATGCCATTCGGAAATCCCTTTAATGTTGGAGAAATATTGTTTAATACGATACCTGTGAAAATAAAATGTTTACTTGTGAACAATTGAAAACTGCGATACAGTATATTTTTATTAATAGCAAGCGTTTTACACGTCACGAATAAATTCATATCTAACTAAATAACGGTTAGAATATCAAATAGTAGAATTGTGAATAATGTATGAAATAATATATCTGGCTTAATGATGCTATTAAATATGTTACTGTATATTGTTCCTTGATCAAGTATTGTTATTTAATCCATATATTTTACAATATTTCGCTGTAAATTTGTAAATTGTCTGTGTTTAAGCACACACGTGATAATAATTATTTATGTTAATTTTAAATATGTATTCAATATCACTTATTATGTAATAACATATTGAAATATGATTTTATGTAACTTTTTCATCTGTAAAAGAGAATGAAAAGAAACACCTTATTGGGGTTAGTTTCAGATACTGAAAACAACTATGATATAAACATTATTTACCCTTCTTGATGGAATTTCTTTCGGCTATCCCTCTATTAGTACTTCATAGTATGTTAACCTGTTCACATTACTTAAATATTCTCGAAATTTTTGAACCAGTTTTCCGAAATAGTACATAATAATGACAATTATGTTTTATCTGTTTGATGTTTACCAATAATTTACTAGTAGGAATACTACTTATACCATTAGGCACGTAATAATATCATTATTTTCAATTTACAATTAATATATTTCATATTTTTGTGGCCGTTTCAAACACCCCCACACACACACAGACAGACACAGACACACACGTATTTATATATGTAAAGATACATATATTCCTTCCAGACACATCGTAAGTTCCTTAAAAACTCATACATACCTGAGAACTACATTCCTTAACCCCTTCAGACTTGATTTTTTAAATGGAAACTTAAAAAATATTTGGGTGTTTTTTATTGTCCCTTATGGCCTTATGAGCATATGTATGTAATTTCATTGAAAAAAATTGACCTCTTCATCCAAATTTTTGTTGTGCATTATTATGCCCAATTCTTACCAATGCTCGTCGAGCGCAATCTGTAAAAGCACCTAATATAGTAACAGGAAAAGATAGTTGGCAAGTAACACTTGAATATATTCCATTAATATTTGCAATAATTTATTTATAAAAAGTTTAAAAAATTATAGAAGAACGAAAAAATAATAGAAAAATTTAAAATAATTAATTATACGATTCCAAAGTGATTTTTCTTCAAACAGTTAAATAGTTCTCATAAGAATAGATATTATTTTCTGTGAAATGACACAAAACAGTTTCTGTCTTTAGTAATGCACAGGTGAACAACACTTTTGTCGCAAAAAAAAGTGTCTTTTTTTGCACACTGTTTACATCTTTTTCCCTCTGCTTGCCCATCTAGATGCGGCATATGGTCGACTCTGTCACTTTGAGCATTCAAAGACGGACGAACTTCACAGTTTGCACGCTTTGTTGTAGATGGAATTACAATATCTTCAGCTGATGGTCTGCCTCGTTTCTTCTGCATTGTTTTTCCTACTTTAATTTCAAATTACCAGGATACTGAAAATTGTCCGAGAATCGGTCTGGGTTACTAATGATGAATAATATTGGCTATCCTCAATCATTAAATGAATTTATTCTATTATAAATGCCGAGGACATGTAGACAAATATATTTTAAAAAGCTATTTTATAAAATTTGTAGTGGTCTTTCTGAAACTAGTTGTATTTACTTCAATATAGAAATACAATTTAACGAACAAAATATCTACAATTGAACACCAGCTTAAAGGCTATCCTGAGACAAAAGCTCAGGTGTTTCTGTATCCAAAACAAGGCAACTATTAATATCCTATTGACATCTAAAGATATGAGCTATTAATCCTCAAGAAATGTTTGGTCATTAATCGTATATACTGCTCACAGTTTTGTGGGACAACCACTACTAATTTCCTTCTACATAATATTATGTTCATAAGTAGTCTGTTCTGGGTGTATATTTAAATCATACCGGGTTTTTTCACAATTAGATTAAAATTTTAATTAACTACAACTTGTTTGAATTTAAACATAGATCAAAATAAAATGCATACAATCTTTTTGAATTAAACAGGATTTAATAATCATATTAAAATAAAGATAAAGTCTTACTTTTTAGTATTATTAAGACAGGTGTTCGAAGTAGCTATCCTTCTCTTCCTGGAGAAGCAGTGAAGTTTTCTCTTTGGTTTGTAAGACATTTCTTAACATGTTAACATTTATCACACCTACGTTTTGAATAATTGCTTCTTTCAGTTCTTCAACAGATCGTAGGATTGAAGGTCTTCCTGCCTTCAGCAGATCGGATGGTTTCAAACTTACTAACAAATTATGTATACCCAACTATATTGCACGGCCCTTGTCTCACACCATTGCGAGTACGAAACTTTCTAAAATTAACTAACGAAAATTGCAATTTTCAAAATTCTATAAAAGGGATAACAACAAATTCAAAATTACTTTTATTACCCTAACCAATGTAAATAACTTTTATAACACAACACTTCAATGTTTCATATTCACCCATCCACTTGAAACACACACGTTTCATTCGTAATTAAGATATCAAATATTCCAAATTTTTAGATTAAGTTTTTTAAGCCCTATGTATGTTTTACACCCAAAATAGTTGTAAAAATAGCCAAACCAAGCGTTACGGACTATTGAATTTCTGAGCCTCAAGATTACGAATAGGCTACTAATTTTGTGTACTTTATAATTTAATTCTTATATAAATAATCTTGTTAAAATACACACAGTTTTTTTATAATAGTTTAATATACTAAACCAAACAATAATAAACATGGACAAATAAACGATACATACATATCACACAATTTTTCTCCTGGACAAAACACACAAAAATGATGAAATTTAATCATTATTGGACAAAAAAAACTTTGTACATTTTGTCAATTTAAACATTTATAGGCAGTATTGTGGTAGTGAACAAAAAATATCTATTTTGAGATTTTAATTCAATTCCGTCTATATGGGTAAACACGAATTCCAGAAAAAAACTTTATAAAACAAATGTCTATCTATGTTAATCACTGATTTTGAAGAAACCTTAATTAAAAACAATTTTATTCCAAATTAATACTTGTGTTTAAGTGAGGGCGTACAAATATAAACATTGTGGCTCAAAGTGTAGTTGTTGTAACATCGTAACCAAAAATCTCTTTATACCTGGTAGCTCAAATTACAGACTTTTATGACATAAAAATAACTAAAGATTGTGTGACATTCTAATTGAGTAAAAAATACTGCAGCCACACAAAGTGCTTTATTAGCGTGTTGACTTGTTACTTAAATCTCAAAAACTGAAAATTAAAATTCCACAGACTCACAAAAGGTATATGTAACTGATTATGTCGTAATTTAATAAAGCAAAAAACATCTACAATAACTTATTGCTTGCCACGTTCTCAAAAAAGCCTGTTTGGGAGATATCGGTAAAAAATACAGTTTTGATTTTGTTAGAGTCAAATCTGTCAATATTACCATAAATATTTCGTTTAATATTTGGCTCTTAACACTTGTTTATTAAATCAATGTGAAAAGTCGCAATTAAAATAAAATGATAGTACTATACTTCAATTAGTAAACAATGAAAATAGATCGTGATCTTTCAGTAATAAGTACACGTGGGTCTAGTTTCTAACATGACCGAAACAATAGATGCTCAAATATAAACTATTAGAAGGGCAAATAGAGCTTAGTTGCCAAGCGAGAAGTATGATAGTATTGGTCCTTTAGAAAAATTGAAATAATTTTGATTTTAAATGAACCAACTCCTGCTTACCGCGAGAGAAAGCTTAATTTATCAGCAAGACAGAATTGTTGCAGTAAATTGTTACAAAAATATTAATTTCAAAATAAAACTTGAACACAATTCCCAGAATATTACATAAAACGCAGTTCAACTACGATAAGTAGTGTGGCACGTCCGGTATTTATACAGAATGCGGGAATAGGGACGTGACATAACAACTTTAAAACTTTCTAAATTGTCAGCCGTTAATAAAATGCCCTACGCCAATATTAATATTTTGTTTTTAATTTGAAAAAAAAAAAAAAACGATACAAATAGAACCAAAATTTCAAACAAAAGAAGAGAGAAAAAGCTCTTTTCCTTTTTCACTTTATAGGTAGTAAGTACAGTGTAGCAATAAGGAAAACAAATGATGTTTCTATTTTATGGACATATACATTTGGATTATTTTTGTGTAGAAAAATAGGAGTGAAAAATGTACGTATAAAAATAAATTTTGTCCATTTCCATTTAAAAAAAACTTAGGCTAAATGGAAAATATATCTTAAGCCTACATATATATAATCTACGTATTTTAAGCAAAACTATAAAGGAAAACTTACGTCTAATCACTGCCAGCAAGTCACACCTGCAAATTATAAATATAATGTTAGAAAAAATAAAATAAGGCTTTATTCTAACAAAATATTAACAAAATTGTATTATATTACATCTTACATGTATAAAAAAATGTATGTGAACTGTCTCTTACATTATAGTCAAAATAATTAAGTAATTACGTGTATTTGTTAAAATACAATTTTAAAAACAAAGTAGAATGATATATGGGTACAATATTATAGTAGTTTGGAGAAATGAATCTTCATCTTTTATCATATTCGGGTTTAATAATTGTAAATAATAGTCCTATGTAAAACGTAAAACGTAAAAATAAAAATAAAAAAATACTGACTCAGAATTACTAAAATGCAAATTTTACAAAATTAGCATTAGGTTTACACTAGAAAGGTTTCTATATTCCTGATTCTTATATTTAAAAATAGAAACAGAAAATCTAAACAATTATTGACAAATTTTAATTCTTCGTGTAGGCCTAACCGTTATAGTGATTTTAATAGGTTGAACAAAGAAAACCCTTTTTTCACTTCTTACTTTTCTGTTGGAGAATAGTAAGTTTAATTTCACAAACTTATACAAAATATTGATTGATTTTTATCATTTTAGAAGTTTAAAAGAAAAAAAATATAATATTTGGCACCGTAATGTACACTTGATCCACTTAAGGACAATATGATTGGAAATGGTATGAATATCGGTTCCATCGATCGTCTATAGAGATAATAATATGGATTTGTTCATAATATAAAAATAAAAGTTATTTCAATATTAAGAGAATCTAGATTTCAAGCATGTCAAGTCCGATGGTATAATTTTTACCTTATCAGACATGTTTAACTATTACAAATACCATGATACTGATTACAGACATATTGTTATTATAATATTGTATTTTTTTATTGTGAGGTTTGTTTTGCCTATTATCTCAGGCAAATTATACCATGGAATGAACTGCATAGATGAAAACATATTCTAACCAATTTAATTGTGTTGAATGTTGATACCAACGTAAAATTTTAACAAATATTTGACTCAAATTAAATAAAACCTAACAAAAAAAAATTCTAACAGTATACTTATAAATATTTTACAGCCATAGAGTTGAATCAGATTTTAATATATTATCATTAACATATTACTGATGTTTTAAATACAACATTTGGTTTGTCATATAAATCTCTCTACAACAGATCGATGTTTATTGGGCACTTTCTCCCTTAAGAGACTCAATAAATTCCCGTCTCTGTATTCAACCCTTTCAGGCAATCAATCATTACATAATGAATTCAACCAGTTGACCGTTTCAATCTCAGGATTGATCAATCACTAAGGAAGGAGTTCTATATAACAGACGTACAACGATGTTTATATCTTCCGAATAACTTTGATTTCCTCTTAAGAAGCAGAGTTGTTGTTGTGACCAAATCATACCCGAACCTACGAGTTTTTTTTTTTTTTTTTTTTTTTTTTAACTATTAAAACACAATAATTTTGTTATATAATTGTTAAAACATGTTAATTGCTTCTTCTTCTTCTTCTTCTTCTTCTTTTCTTCTTCTTCTTCTTCTTCTTCTTCTTCTTCTTCTTCTTCTTCTTCTTCTTCTTCTTCTTCTTCTTCTTCTTCTTCTTCTTCTTCTTTTTTTTTTTCCAAAAATCAAGTTGTAAACCTAAAGTTCTTTTTCAAGTAAATACTCCAAATAAGTTTAGATATATTGAACTTTATATTTAAAGTTTAAGATATCAGTTTAATTTGCCTACAAATAAAAAGGGAAATGTACGCAACAAATATGTTGACCTTAGGTTTTTTTACTGATGTTCACGTTTAATTTTCGACATATCTGTACGTAAGCACAACAACGACCACAAAAATTAAGATAGGAACACGAAATTTTACTTTGCGACTTTAGTTGGCTTATGTAAGATAAGAGGAAAATATAAATAAAAATATCAAAACGGTGGCTATTTTAGACGTTTATTATATTAGTATATATAACAAATTATAAAACTAGGTATGGATATTACAAACGAATTTCCTACTTAGTGTCGTAAAAACACGCTAAAATTATACTACCATAATATAATATTAGAAGTACAACAATAAAAGTACAATATATTAAAAAATCCTTTTTGATTTTTTCAAATGTTTAACAAAAGCTAGTGACAGAGTAATAGTCAGTGATTTGGATTTTAAATCACATATTTATTATAATATTACTTTGTTTGAATTTATCTTCCAATACCGACCAAATCTAAAACTATTGGATGTTATTTTTTATGAATTCTTATTGCAAGTATGTAATTTGTGAAAGTAACTAAATCAATTAAAATAGGAAACTCGGACTTTTAACACACACACTTAGACTGCATCGAAATTATTAAAGCTGTCACTTCAAAGTTTTAAGCAAAACAGTAACAGAAAACTGTTTTCCACGAAAGGAAATTAACAGAGAAAACAACATTATAATCGGCTAAAAGGGTTTAAGTAGGAAAGACCAGAAAAAAAACTATTATTGTTTTTAAGGAAATGAACATTGATTTTAATTTCACAACTTAGACTGTTTAAAAGTATATAATGTCTATTCATATTTCACAACATTTAAAATTAAATTAGATATTGGTATAATTACGAAGATACTTGATTATTCACTCTGCAATCACCTCTAAAACTAAGTTTATTACTTCTTTCTATATCTTAGAGATTCAATCAATTCCCGTCCATGGATTCTACAATTTCAAGTAATTGATTAATACGACCGTAATTTTAAGTAATGTATTCAGCGGCTTGACCGTAACTACGGAAGGAATCTTATGTAATAGATTTACAATGATGTTCATATCTTTATTCTAATAAATTTGTCTTCCTGTTATTACTAATCTCCGTGACACAACAACTCTTGGAGTTAGGTTATTCAGGACGTTTAATTTAAATATTAGGAATATAATTTTATTTTTATACAATTATAAATAACCTTACTTATAATTTATAGAAAATTATAACCCTACTACACTTATTTATGGGATGCTGACAAACTTGAAGTTTTAAAGTAACATTTTTCCATATCGGAACTAAAGTAATAAATTATCATTTTAATTATCAATAAATTATCATTTATCAAAATTTATATTTCATCAATTATCTGAATTGTAATAAATAAGTAATACTAAACATAAAATGTAATTATGATCAGATAATACAGGAATTCAGGAAAAATAGCATTACAATAGTGCTTTTTAGTCAACTATAATAGATTTGTTTTAAAATTAACTCAATTTAAATCAATTATAATAAACTAAGTTGACAAATATATAAGATAAAAAATAATTTAAAAATTATTGAAATTCGTGAGATTTAAGAAGTACGATAATAGTGATCTTAGAAATCTTCTTTTTCCAATACTTTAAACATATATTTTTAGAATAGTATATAAGTACGTTCAATTAAATAATAAATGTCAAATACAAGAAATCAACTTTTCACTTTAATCATTTTATTTGTAACAAGATGATTGACATTAAAATTACTAAATCAACAACATCGATTGCAATTGCAGATACACAAACCTTCCGTTGAATTATTTACATATAGCAGTAAAAAATAATAAAGTTTTACTGGTAAAAATTAAAAAAATTATGGAAATCAAATTTGTTTTTTAAAAATTCTTTTATTGGCGATTAAAGTTTTCATACGTGTTGCTCCTTTCAAAGTCCCTCTCCAATCCTACGGGTAACGATTTACTTCGTCCGTGATAAAGTGAGCCGGAAGGAATCTTTTTAAATTTTCTTCGCTGAATTAATGATTTTTAATCATTTCATCAATATCTTACATTTGTAATGCATTACTATCTTTCATTCATTCACAACACCATTGTAGGAAGATAAAAGGAAAAAGTAAAATGGTATTTTTAAAACTATGCATTCCAATAAACGTAAGCTTAGGTTTAACTTTAAGGGATAGTTACTGAACGCTTCCGTTTATTTATTGCATGGAACTTTCTCACCTAATATCCGTCTGCCTAATAGAACCAACATTAAAATGATTGAAAATACAAAATTAATTTAGGTAAGAAGTAAGTAGGGAAGTAGGAAATAATAATTAAAACTTTCGAAGACGTTTTATTCATTAAAAAAAAATAGACATATAATACGATTAATCAGAACTTTTGAATGTTCTGGACAACACAAACAAAAGAGTTATTTTAAAACCTATTTTCGGAAGTAGTTGGTCATATTTTAACAAAAACAAAAATCTCAAAAATGTTGATAAAATAATTACTAATTGTTTATGCAAAACATGTAAATCTTTAGTCGTATAATGTTTATAATCAAAAATAATAAATATGAGTTTAAGTAGATTTTGCAATCATTTATATATAACAAATTACAAAATATTTTCGAGTATAAGTTATATCACAATTTCCATTACCAAGAGATAAATATAGAATATGAAAAGTGAAAAACAACAAAATAGCATACATAGTAGAATAGAGGTTGTTAAGAACTAAACTAAAATTAGTAATTTAAAAAAGTAGTAATTTAGTTTTAGTCCAGGGTAATTGTACCCTGGACTAAAACTAAATAAATAAAACGAAATATAAAAGTCATCAGGGTAACCACGAGCCACAGAATAACACTACATAATGTATAATCTTTTCCTGTAGTGAAAGAATCCGACAGTTTTTAAATACTCAGTAGAAGAAGTATAGTGGACTAAGGGGAAAATTAAAACAAATTTCACAAACAATATTTGTCATATTTCTTGTAAGTTAATTTTGCTTCAAGTATAACGGAACTTACGTAATCACAAAAAATTCTACCCTTGTTCTTTTACTGATCATAACGTTTAATGCCCTTAGGAAGTCGAAAAACTGGTTTTCGACATTCCTTCTTTAATGTCTTTGAAGTCCTTACGTAAGCAAGATGAGGGGCCAATAAAAGATAGGAACATGCAATTTCGCATAAAGGAAAATTCTGTTTTTAGGTAGAACCCTATTCAAATTCAAAATATGTTTATTTAAAATGTAAAAATAGCGACCATTTAAACAGCTTTTTCCCGTAGTTTAGCGTGTTTTTGAACTCAAAACACACTAAAATAATTAACAACTATCCGGCTCAAATTCCGCATTCAATTGTCCCAGGCTCACTTCTCTAAAATGACAAATCGCCAAGTTAATGTTAAAAAACCAATTTCAAACGATGACATATGAAGGAAATATGATATTCATATAGGTACGAGATTTAGAGTCAAGATACCTGCACGTGTGTAGCGTGTGGAGGGGTTTTCCCATACGTCGCTGGCACGATTGAAGCAAGTAGAGACAGTTTACTTCTCTATGAGGCTCGTTGAGGCTAGCCGACATTAAGGAAGTAGTTATACATTCAATTACAAGATTCAGACGACTTGTGTAGCAGCTTTGTAACAAACTTTTAAAGGTCCTTAATCTATCAATACAATGTTACCCAATAAATGCACTTTTGTACGTTGCTTTTAGAGGATCTGCTAGTATTATATTAACAATAATAATTTGAATTTGCCCCTAACCACAATCACTGGAACTTAATAAAACACAATTATCTGATTGATTGTTCTTTATTAATTATATCCACTTAATGCCCTGATGTACATTTCGATAACATGGTTATCATCATCGGAGGGTCTTGCTTATAAACTAAATCTAACCTTACATATCTATTACTAAAATAAAATTAAACCTAAAACTATGATAACCTGAGTGTAGGCTAAAATCCCTCCCACTCCACATATCAGTTGACCAGTTAGGGCTTGGGCTGGCCCTTTGTCAAGTTATTGTTATATGTCTTTGACCTATGGAGTGGGGTGAAAGTGGGGGGTACCTCTAACAAAGCTGATGAGAACAGGTGGCCTACTCCTTACAAAAGTCATTATAACTTAACAATACAAAATAATGTGACTACTTAATTTATTACATCTGTATTTTCCCTAGATTACTAACCATGTAACCTAGATAACCATGTTATCGAAATGTACATCAGGGCATTAAGTGGATATAATTAATAAAGAACAATCAATCAGATAATTGTGTTTTATTAAGTTCCAGTGATTGTGGTTAGGGGCAAATTCAAATTATTATTGTGAATTTCACCACAGTGCTCAACAAGATTGAATCCTAGTATTATATTGTATGATGGAGCTGGGTAAGTACTATAATGGTGTCCAACAATAAGTTTCCCCACTACCAGTCATTAGAAAATAATAGTAAAACTGTTGAATCATATGTTAAGAAGAAGACGGTTTCCATTCTTCACAAGGTAAGGTCGGAGCCATTTCTTTTTACTTTACTTATTACACAGGTATTTAAAAATTAAAAGTTAAATAATTTGTATTTAAGAAATTTTTTTTTTCATTGTTTTTAATGGCCACGAAACTAAATTTTCCTATAAATTTCCAAGTCTATATAAGTGGCAATAATCAGAAAACTAAATTACGAATTATTCTGGTAGGTTATCCAGAACTAAATAAGCTATAAAAAAGGGATAGTTGTATATTAAATCAATTAATGTAATTGAAAGTGAGATAAATAAATGCTAATTAGAACCATTAATTAGACAAATGCTTTTTCATTGTTTAATTGTAACACTAGTGTTCTTGTTTATGATAATGGATTCCTAGAAACTACTATTCGTAATTGAAATACTACATTAATAGTATGATGTGTCTAGCTAATATTATCATAAAGATAACTTCTAAGGATTACTTTACACCTAGGAAGAAAATATGATTTACCCTAGCAACTAGGCTTAGACATTTTCCATAATTTAAGTAGAAAAAATATTATAAAACTCTGTACATGATTTTCCAATATCGAGGGTAAAATTCTTTCATATGTTCCATTAAATTCGATACTCCAATTAAATTTAAATCGCAATAAAATCGAAAATTGAGTACAGCTTGGAAAAATAATGCGTCAATGTTTCATTTGATCGAAATCTATTAACAAACTAAAATTCACCCGAAACACAGTTTAATATAAAACTTGAAATTAAAATAATAATTTAGTACAAATGGGGTAAGATTAGAAATGTTCATACATTTTCGTTGTTTTAAGAAATTTAAACTAAAATCTCGTTAAATCATACAGTACAACCTACCCCAAATATAGATATCCAGACACCCAAAAGCTAATGGAATTTGACTGTAATAGTTAATGTTGGAAACCAATTCCGTAATAAATTCCATAATATTAAGGTAACTGTAACTTAGAGAAAAAAAAGCATTTTAGAGATGCACATTAAACAACAATTTGAAAACCAAAAAAAATTTACATTCTAAGTAAATAAGTAAAAATTTATATATTGCTAAATAATATCGTAGTTTTGAAGTAGGGATATTCAATTATACATGTAGTTTATTAATGAACGAACAGCAATTAAGTGTCGATTAAACCATCGAAGGAAAACAATTACTTCATAATTGTACCAATATGATTGAAAATATATTTCAGTATAAAGAACACAAATTGATTGACATGACGGATATTTTTTTGCAATTTAAATCACAAAGTAGGGTAAACATTGTTATGAATGATGAATGTGTTGCACGAAACTTATAAATTGGTTTTGTGTTAAAACAAGATGGCAGTTATTGTCATAAATCAATGTTATCGAAGTGTGTGTTCGATATGACTATTGAATCAAGTTTGATGTATTGTTTTTCATAAAGGTGGTAAATGACACAGGTTGGTAGGAATGAGCTTAGAAATCATGGGTTTGCTATTGTTGTTTTGTATCCTTGAAACAAAATCTCAGATTTAGATAGCTCTATATCTATATAATATATATAGCTTCTATACAGAATAAACTAGTAGCAAACTGCAATAACAAACATTATATAGAATATCTCACTATTATATAAATATTGACAATTTGTTTATAGTGTGTTTATGATCTAAAAATCTCGCCAGGGAGCTCATGTATAATGACATTTCGAGTTTTAAGTTATTTGTGGATAAGAGTGAAATAGTCGTTAGTAAGGACTGTTAGTGGGATTTTGAGACTTTAATATTTGAAAAATGGTCATACAATATAAAATAAATAATTCTACAAATATATATTTTCTTAATAAGCATAATCACTTCGTTTCGTTGGATGATATAAAACAAGTCTATATAAACAAACATATCTCTGTCTCTCTCTCTCTCTCTCTCTCTCTCTCTCTCTCTCTCTCTCTCTCTCTCTCTCTCTCTCTCTCTCTCTCTCTCTCTCTCTCTCTCTCTCTCTCTCTCTCTCTCTCTCTCTCTCTCTCTCTCTCTCTCTCTCTCTCTCTCTCTCTCTCTCTCTCTCTCTCTCTCTCTCTCTCTCTCTCTCTCTCTCTCCTCTCTCTCTCTCTCTCTCTCTCTCTCTCTCTCTCTCTCTCTCTCTTTATACTTTATTTCTTTTTCCTCCTCGAAATGGAAACGAGTCCTTATATATTACGTTCATTTTCATTTTATCAAATCGAGAGCAATAATTCACTCTGTATCAACGGAACTGACCGCATGTCAATGTCTAGGAGTGAGGGGGTTGATTCAGTTTTAAATCTCTCTCTCTCTCTCTCTCTCTCTCTCTCTCTCTCTCTCTCTCTCTCTCTCTCTCTCTCTCTCTCTCTCTCTCTCTCACTCTCTCTGCCTCTCTCAGTCTCTCTCTGGGTCTAGTTCTTTCTCTCTCACTCTAGATTAGGAAGGTAGTACTGTACTTTTATATCATTTCGGATCAGTGATTTTTTTAACGCCTCTGCTTCACTCTAAAGGAATTAAGGTACACTGTTCGGCTCTTAACGTCTATCATGGACACATACACCTCAACAAAACCTACCCTCCCTAACAAATACCTCACGCGAGCGTACAAGCGTCTAAACTTTGGGACGGACGCCTTTTTGTTCCTAATTAAACATCATAAATTTATTATTTGAAAATAACTTTCATTACTCTTCATGTTCATAATATGAACATTTAAAAAGAAATTAACTATCTTCACTGCTATTATAGGTAAATAACTTTACACATATGTGAACTTATGATTTATTCCAATCACAACACTTAATTACTAATTTAGTACGCTTTAAGATAGCTTTACATTTAAGCAGCGTTCGGAATAGATCTTTATTAGTTTTAGTAATAATTTAATCTCAGTATTGCAAATATATAATATTCATTATATATTTTAAAATAGTAAAGATAGGTATGTTCAAATGAATTATCTAAACCTAATTTGAAATATATTATATAAAAAATGAAATCACAATAACTATTATAACGTGATTTTATAAAGTCATTTACCGTGATGAATTTGTATTTAATTTTTGAATATTAAACCAAAATATATATTTAAAGTTAAACGACA